>JALPQI010007035.1:0-59406 GCA_025490895.1 Thaumatotibia leucotreta | reverse complement strand
AATTTATGTTGTAAATTTTACTACCACAAATATTTGGACTGCCTGATGGTTAGCGGCCACCATAGGCTACGGCTGCTTGTAAGGGTGTGAACAATTAAAAGAAAAAATACCTGATAAGTTTAGTCGAACCTCCGTTGTTGAGAGTGTATCCTTAAGGGGTTCGGTTACCAGCAGAAGAATCAAGATATCGTCATTAAGATTGCCAATTCTTTTATGTGCACAATTTCAGGAACTGAAAAATCAATTCAAATTACATACCGTTTGATCTTATAAACACGAAACACACGAAGGTAACACTACTGTCCTGCTTTATCTTGTGTCACCAGATATTGTAAGCCCGACGTCTCTTTGTTGGACCCGTACGGGCATGTGTACGACTTCTTTTGCCAAATTTTGAAATTACACATGTGGGTATTAGCAAACTCAGCGACGATATTTCATGTCTTTTATACTGAATATATAGCATTTTCACCTTTAGGGACACCCAATTAGCGTGACATTAAAAAACCTTAATTGCAATCAGGTTGTAACGACAATGTACGATATCGGTTGATCAGCGTTTTTATACAAGGTGCCCACGAGGAAAGGGAAAAATTCTAACAGCAAATTCCTGAGACTAAAAGAAGCAAAAAGTGTTAAATGAGTTTTGGTCAAATCTGCAAAAAAAATACACGAAAAAAGGATTTTATTAATCAAACTATCGCAAAAAATGCACTTTAAACTTTGTTTTTATATTTGCTAGGTAATTCAAAATATTTTTGTTCATTTGATTTCTGTCAATTAAGTGTGACAATGACAAGACCAAGACAATATGGTGACAAAATCGTTTCCTAAAATGCGTTTATCATAGCGTAACGGTCTAAAACGGTTTTGAGAAAAAATCAAATTTTCTCTTAAAATAAACTGAATCCAGAAAACTTCATAATATGACATTTTAACTTCAAATTTAGTCAGAAATCCGCTGTTGAATATTTTTCCCTTTCCTCGCGGGCATCCTGTATAATAGTATCGCTTATAGTTTATAAAATTAACACCAAAACAGAGTTTTTATTGAAATGTAGAGAAAATAACCATATAACCGGATGTTACCCCAATCAACGTAATTGCTATAATAAGACATCTAAGAGCTTAAAATGAGCAGTTTTACAAATATGTGGCACATTTGAGTTAATTAACTATAATAGGGCAAGTGTGAAACGGTGTAGCGTGTTTTAGGGGAACTTAATAAGGGAATAAAAGGTGAGACGAGTTATATTTAAACTTGTAGGTTTGATGTTGAAAATAGAATGTCAACTTTATTATGTTTTAAAATACTTTAAAATACATTTAAGCTTGGCCGTGTGGTGACGGCAGTAAGAATACATTTGTCACCACCCCAACTCCTCCTGCGGGTGTCGTAAGAGTCGACTAAGGGATTGAATTGACACGGACCATTCTTTGATAAAAATTGATGATGGGCAGCAGCGTCATCATAATAGACACATTACTGCGATCGCCAATCCTCTTGCCCAGCGTGGTGATTATGGGTATCTAATCTACCTCTTAATGCGTCCATACGTATAATTAAAAAGAGAGGCTGATGATGATGATGCATTTAAGCTCGGAACATAAGTGACATCCGTACAGTACATAGTATGAAAATTAATTCAAATAGTACTTTTTCGCACGGACTACTTGATATTTCAAATTATTGCATGATTTTAGATTAGTGTTCTAATTTATTTTTTCGAACTATTTTAACGCTCAGTCCGTGCTTAAAGATCACCGTAACATAGACAAAGACTAACTGGGAATCGTATTAAATGTAAACGCACCTGTATGCTTAGCACATGATTGGTATGTCAGTATGTCGCGGCGAGATAGATTTTACCATCTTTTACTACCTATATGAATAAAAGAGGGATGGATAGTCTATCTCACGGCGACATATTTTCGCACTAATCCTGTCCTAAGCCTACTGAGGGAAACAAAAGCGTTTTAAATCATCAGTAAAAAAACAAAAACTATGAATTAACCTAAAAACTTGCATTATTTTATATTCATACTATTTACAAAACAACTTAAAATGAGTAAACGGGTAAACGAGTTCTTGAGTGGAGACCGCGTCTCGGCAAGCGTAGTGTAGGACGCCCTCAGGCAAGGTGGAGCGACGATTTGCGCAGGATGGCTGGCAGGAGCTGGATGCGAACAGCCGAAGATCGAAAACGTTGACGTCAAATTGGGGAGGCCTATGTCCATCAGTGGACTGCGATAGGCTGTGTTTCACAATACGTGTCAAAGACGTCAAATGCTATGGAAAGCCCGCCATATTTGTTTACATTTCTTTTTTTTCTTCTGACGGTATACATTCCACCAGAAACGTAAACACAATGACATATCGCTGCCCCAATATTAGAGTTCTATGTTACATTTTCGGAGTGATTGAATATCAGCTTAGTTTCAATGTGAGAAAGCTCAAATTTCAAGATGTTAAAAGTGGAACATACGTCCTTGTAAAGATGCATGCAGACCAAAAGAGCATTCGCTGTTCTATCTCCCACTCTACGAAATCAACGAATCACGTTTCGTGTAACGATCGACTTTCGTAGAGTAGGGGGATAGAACAGCGAATGCTCTTTTGGTCTGCATGCGCCTTTACATTGGGTCAGCGATATGCTCTGTTGCGAGCTCATAGATCCTGAAATAGTTTCTTGATCACTTACGGCGTAATAGTAGAAAGAACATTTTCTTTGAGACAGTTTCGAGGCTTCCTACCCTTCTTTCAATCAAGTTTCACCCAAACAGAAGCTTTCACAATCACAATAATACCAAAAATAACAGAAAGCCCCTAAGCGCTAAAGTCACGGCCACATCCGCTGCATAAAATAACGCGGCGAAGCTAGTTCTACAAACATTTCAACCGCCGTGTAAACAGACCTTTATTCTCTCTCTGGTCAAGTTTAAAAGGAACCAGCGTAACTTGGCTTTTAGATCAGTCACAACTGAAGTCTGAGAATAGTATTTATACTGGTCTATACGTGCAGTCAATTCGCATATGTTTGTAATAGCAGACATTCTGAATTAGATTATGTTTAGCGATGGTCTGTTAACTCAAAATGACAGACTTAAACGGGAATTTTAAGACAATACGCCTTTGTGGGTCTGAGGAACGAGCACAGCATAGTTCAGCGGGTGCGGTTAAATAAACGCTTGGTGTTTCCCTACAATGGTCTGTCGTTATGCTTGCCCATATTGGATATTGAACGTGGAATTCTACACATTTCGAACACTGTGTACACTTGCTATTTCAAATTAGATTATGCTAATGTCGCTCTAGACGCGCGTTCTAGATCAGGTCAGCAGGTATTCAATAAATGTATGTAGGTCACACGATATTGTTGATGTTTCTGTTGTGCTATAGATATTTGAATAGGATACAGGAGACCAATGGCGTCTATATTAACCGGATCAAAAGAAACAAAAAAGAACTTCATAGAACAGCTTACAAAAAGGTAAATATTGAGTCTAGTCTGGTACATTAATTAGTCAGTCAAGTGCAAAAATGAGTGTCGCAAAAATCCTCTTATAACAATATGTTACGACGTTCTTATTATACAGAATTAAAGTTCACTAGGACATATTTTTGAGCATTTTATAAACACCTCATCTTGCCTTTGACTGTATGCTACGAGTTTTGTGGCCCTTTCTCTGTAAAATGCTTGCACTAATTATTTAGTCTTTAGACCTGTTTCTTCCTAGGATTAAATTACAATTTTTCTAAACTAAATTTCGCCATAATATATGGCTCTACAAAAAACATTCTGGTTTTTCATTTCACGGGTGAGTTGACTTTAGACTAAATAAGCATTTTCTGCAACGTCAAAGAATAAAAAAATCAATATAATTACATTTAGGTAGGTAAATAGGGAAATGTTTGTCGCATGGTGACGACATCGACAGTAAGAATACATTTATCGCCACTTCAACTCTTCCCGTGGGTGTTGTAAGAGTCGACTAAGGAAGTGTCTCTTATCGATTCATTTAAAGAAGATTGATGATGGGAGTAGCATCATCATAGTGGACACCCTACTGCGATCGCCAACCCGTTTGCTCAGCGTGGCGATTATGGGCATTTATCTCCTAATGCGTCCGTAGGCAGGTAATAGGAGAAGCCTTTGTTCAGCAGTGGACTAATATAGGCTGATGGTGGTGGTGGATAATAAAACCCAAATAAAAAAAAATTGCAGGTAATTAATGTTGCCAGGTTAATCCTTCAATAAGGTTATTATATAGGTTATCCTTCAACCCGCTGTTCTAATCTGTGAACACTAAACTACGGGGTCAAGGATTGATACTGAACAATGAACATAGTGACGTAACAATTGTGCTGGCAGTTTTACGGGTCACATGGTATTATACGCATCTTAAAGGCCAAGCCAAACCGGATACGTGTGCAACACGGGCGCGTGCGCGTGTGGGTTGTAGCGTATCTGAACGTCATATTAGATGGCAGACCGCTTGCGTGGCGTGTCCCGTAAAACGGTGTGCCATCTACTATGACATTTATTGGCCATTGTAGCAATCTTTGCGAAAGGTCTACGTTCAGCAGAGGACGTCTTTCGGCTGATATGATGAGGATGATGATGGAATATTGAAAATATTTATGAGTAGTTGGGTAGAGTTTCCGAACAATATGAAATTGGTTAAGGTATATTTTTAGATATAATATTTGTACAAATAAGTTAGTACTAGGCGGCGTTAAAAGTGAGCGCACATCGTATCTAAGTAGGAAGTCTAAAACAGGCTTGTTTCTTTAAAAAAAAATTCGTGCGTGAGTAAAATCAACACAATCATTGAACCAGAAAATACTGAGACTGAGACGCTGTCAAGTTCTTCGTGACGTCACAGTGATCGAAACTTTTTTGAAGGTTTTGGTTGCTACCAAAATAAATATTACTAATTTACCATAATGCTGAAGTCATACATGACAACTGGTTTTTTTTTAATAATATGTAAGGTGTATCAGGTGTATGAATGTTACTCACATAAAAACTTAGTCCTTTGAGATTATAATAGTTACGAGTATAATTCAATAATTTGTTCTCACGAAGCTTGCCCCAATGAACAAATTATTGATACATTTTAGTAGTTTTAACATGAATTCTATAATTTTTCTACGATAGTACCTACTTTCACCTATCCTATTTCTTCCTCCACATAAAGACTATTACCGGCCCAACTAGCTATTTCCCACGACTTTGCTCACGGAAATTGTGTTGTTTACTGCAATTTATCTCTCGAGAGAAATTCTAGGAAGTCTACAATAATATTATTCCGCTCTCGTGGGCTAAAACGCTTCCAACTGGGCTTTATTTATGAACTCGGTGCTAAATTACAAAATTGGGTCAATTAGTTGTATAATTATAGCCCCTTTGAAACTTGAGTTGTTTTAGTAGTTGTATAAGCAATGAGCACTGATTGTCAGTTTTAGTGTTAGTAAGGTCCAGTTGAGCAATCCAGGGTTAATCTACTAATTACATCTCAGCCGAAAGCTACTGCTGGTCATAGGCCTTCAGGAAAGATTGCAACAATAATCGGTCCTGCACCACCCGCATTTAGCGTACTCCTGCAAACTTCACCAGGTCATCAGTCCACCTTGTGAGGCAAAACTACGGCTACAAGCCCGAAGTTAAACTTTTAGTGGGTCCAAAAATGTACGGACTTAACCAGTTAAACCATGACAGCTGGTTAACCCTAGAGTGTACAGGAGTGCCTAATATACAAATTAGGATAGTCAGATAATAAGCCAAAGCTGTTACTAGTAAATAACTTGTTCTTAAGCTTACAATGCGTTCTCAATTTTCATAATAAGCGATCAGTAATACCGGAGTCCAAGTGGTCGCCATGCCAGAAATCGGCCAGACTCATAATCATCAATAAGCAATCAACATCTTGGCTTACCCTAAGATCAGATGGCAGGCTTTCGTAAAAACAAGTGTCAAAATTTGGGATAGGGTGGGTTATATCACGCTGAGTCCAAACTCTGCGCCGTGACGAATGCCGGAAGAAAACGCGAGGAAGCAATTATCAATTTTTCTTATACCCATCTTACACCTAATCCAACAACCACTATTTTTGAGACCCAATTATAAGAAGTGCAATAGAAGGGTGTAACCAAATCTGTCAACGCCGATTCAGCTCGAGGAGACTTGATAAACGATTCCATATTTCAAACTACCCGTTTGTCCGCGAGCCAAAGCCGATGACGTTTTCATGACGCGGTCTTAGAAGTCCCACCGATTCGGCGTCGACAAAATTTGTTGACACTCTAATTGTTCGAGTTAAATTCCTGGGTTAGTGTGCAAATGTGTAATTAGCGACGGCGAGAAATGCTGCCGTCACGAAATTCCCAGTGGCTGTCATAAGCTCAAGAGTTTTGCGAGTGAGTCACTACTCACGCGCATGGCTGGTGCCAAAAGGCGTGCTTGACGGCACGTCTGTAATTTTATAGATTCGCGACATAAGACGTGTCATTTTTTTAACAACCTAAACAGACATACAGTAAATAAAATACCAAATCCATCGAAGGAATAAGAAATCAAACCCAAGCTCAGCTTTTACACTTGTCTGGTTAATTTGCGAAATTGGGAATACCGTTTCCTCTTCTATTGTTTATTCTCAGATACCTACTATGCTTGGAATGAGTCTCTAAGCGACAGAATATCGTGCCTACTATGCAAGGCAGCTTAAAAGGCAGTAGAGCTATGATAAATTAAAGCCTTCTGGCTTTGTATTATCAAATTGTCTATTAAAAACCGAAATTAAAATAGTAATGGAATATTTACAGTCTGAATGAAATCAATTTGTGGGTAGCACTATAATACTCATAGTACTGTCTTATCGATCAGATATACCTAGGACTTCGGGATTCCCGTGCCGTAAAGAATTTGGAAGACAAACAAAAACGTATGGCAGATCGATCATACCGATGACGCGATAGACGCACAAAATTTACGATTTTAGATGTTAGGCCTACTGCTACCGTGAACATCGAATTCCGCAAATTTCGAGGATTTGTCTTTGTCACACTAATGACAGCTTCTTTGGAGTGACAGAGGCAAATCCTCTAAATTTACGAATTCCGCGGTAGTAGGCCTGTAATCCTAAGACACGCGTAAGACTTTTCCGAGTGACTCAGATGCTCAGGCGCAATTCGCGTGCCAAGGGGCGTGTCTGCGTCTATTAATGCCATCAGTTCGGCCAATGGAAGGTGGCTAGTACGCCTTTGTGGAGATGGAGTGTCTTCTAATTTTGGTAGCAGAGTACCCGGTAAGGCGGATTCATGTACCGTGGAATAGGAAGCCGTCTACGTTTCCTCATATGCCAGTAAAAGCTAACTGTGCTTGTATATAAATATGCTATTGGTTTAAAGAGCTTTGGGATGAATATTTAACAGTTATTATAAAAAAGTTAAGTTAAGGTAAGGACTGTACACGATGAAATTCGGGCATGTATTGCTTGGATTATATTTTACATATTTGAAGACATTCAATGAGTTTATTTATTTTGACTAATCGCTGGTTATTAAAGTATATAAAAAAATAAAATAATATTAAAATGTTTGGGCGTTAAGCAAAATATACTCTATGATAGCTAATATTTTTTTTACACAGCATTTTGATCATCTTCCTTACAACGACGCCACAATGTATTTATATTTATTCAAAACTCTTTCGCTCTTTAACTTACCAAAATTAGGTTATTCAGGAAGCATTTTGCTTCGAGCACTAAATTGTAAGGGACGCAATCTTTATTAAAAAAGTGAAAATGCCAAAATTCCGATACCTCATGACCTCATAATCAGTTACTTCAATATGAGCATTCGTTTGGCAGATAAACCATCTTTACCCAGATTTCATCGTGTAGTCTTTACAAGTAATAAAATCTTATCTACTAATAATCCAAATTCAGAACTACAAAATATTCCCATTGTTATTTATAATCATTCCATTTTATTGATATGTTTCGATCCAGATCATCGAATCAAAAATACGATTTATGATTTACACCTAATAGTAAAGTGGACTAAGGTTGCTTTTTCCACAAACCGAAGTAAATAGATAAAACAAACAGATTTGACTTTCGTGTAAACTGGTTTCCGGAACTATACGTTACGGAATGAAATGAAAACAGAATCTGCATTTATAATCTAAATAAAAACTACTGTTAGATTCCTATACTCGCGAAATAACTATGACACGAGAAATACTGTCAGGTAAATTTGAAATGACTGAGGAATGTATTCCAAAAATTCTTATATTTATGATACATCTTGTGGACATTAATACAGTAACTAAACTTGGACAGAGAACAAGATTTCTGCCTCTTTTCAACATCTTTGTTGTCATGACTGTAGCCGTAGCATCATTTAGAAAGTAAAGGATACGTTAGGTTTTACTCGATACGTAATGCGTTCTATTGCACTCGCATTGACATATCGAGCGCGTATCGAGTAAAACCTAACGTTACCGATACTTGCAAAGTCATGGTACGGCAACAGGTTGATTGTGTTAGTTTTCTAAAAACGTTTGTGACACGCCTGGCGTGCCATCCGCAACGAAAGGGTTAAAACAGATAGTACATGGACGAACAAAAAGATTAAGAATTTTATAAATAAACGAGAAAAATAATCAAGGTCATCTTGCTAGAATAGTCCACACATTACTACAATTAAACACAATCTTTGTATAGAAAGTAACAATTAACATAATTATAGATTGACGTAATTACGCATAAAAATTATATAAAATAATAGTCACAAATTAAATGTTCAATCTTGTTAACAGCTTTACAATGACGTGACGTCAATGCGCTAAAATATATTACAGATGTAATTGCATAATTAAAATCTCATTTTATATTATATAACACCTAAAACATGTAAACTCATTAAACTATATCGTTTCCTGCTCTCAGATGTCTTTACCTACATTATTGTATATTATCGTGTGGTTACCTTTAGGTAACTTATCATTATTATCATGTTGTCATAGTAACAATAATTTGAGATACCTAGTTAAATATACAATCATACACAAATCAACTTAGTTCCACGGTAAGCTCAATTAAGGTTTGTGTTTTGGGTACTAAGCGACGACATACATAATACAAATTGATAATTAAATATATAGAAAACAACCATGACCAAGAAACACATATTTGTGACAAACGCAAATAGAAATAACTGGCTCTCGCCGGAATTCGAACATTTAACACAACCACTAATTTAGTGATGATCGGGTAGCTCTAGGAGTAATTTGATGTTCAATTCAAAGCTAGCTTTCATCTGCTAGTAAATAAAGTAGGTTTTTTGCACATTTTAAACTATAAAGAGATTACGGTGAGTGTTGAAAAGCAAGATAAATCTGTTGGATAAAAGAAATAATCCAGAAACTGAAACATGCAACAGATTTCCCGTTGATTCATAGTATGATCAATCTCCGTGGAAATTATAGTTTAAAAGATTATGGGTAATAAATATGATATTGAGTTAGGGACATGCCCCATTTGCCCCTGACGCCACCCTGACGTTTTTATACCTATACTTTCATTGCCTAAGACCCCTAAAGTAGAGGCATCGTAAGAAGTCGTTTTTGACGTTTGTTTGCACATGAAGTTCTGTAAATGTTCACAGATAGTATAATGGAGCAAATGTCAAACTTCATTGTTGCCTGTACGGAATAGTGATGTTACTACTGTTGCTGCAATTTACCGATACGTCAATCGAAATAAATAAGTAAACCTTTTTTTATGGAGGTACGAATAATTGCTATAATAGTAGACACGCACATATCGTCAGTTGTAATATGAATTAATGTAACCACCAAATGACGACTTTTCAGGAGGGCCATAAAACGAAATGGACATTTGGATGCCGTTATGCAATAATGCGTCAACCCACATCCATTTTGCAATAAAATGTCAACTTTAATTAGTAATTTATAGAATTGAGTTTTAATTGACAAATTGATGTAGGTTGACACATTATTGCAAAATAGTATCCATTTATAAAGTAAGATGTATCTTTTTAGTTAATTATCCTATTGAAATGATGTTTATCTTGTTTGATTTTTGAGAGGTCTATTTGATAGACAGTTACTAACTGCGACCACACTTAGTTCAGGAAATGGCTGGTGCTTACGTTAAATATTTTCAAAAAAATTTGGAGATACGTTAACAAATCAACACGTTTGGACGTTTCCGTGAAAATACGATGGGAAAGGATTTTGCACTACATATGTATAACATACATATTGTGATCTTTTCTAAAAACCGCCAAGATAAACAAATTTTATGTAAATAGAGTTATATCACAAAGTTTGTTCCTTGGTCATGGCTGTGTATGTATCTAAGTATCTATACGTATCTATCTATTATATATATCGTCGCCTGGTACCCACAACACAAGCCTTAATTGAGCTTACCGTGGGACTAGGTTGATTTGTGTAAGATGTCCTAAGATAAAAAAAAAAAAAAAAAAAAAAAAAATATATTAATATGATTAAACATCTGCTTTACTTCATATAATTGAAACATAGTTTTATTACTATGAATTAATCTTAACATCACTGTTACTAGTTACCTAATTATGTACCTATACACTACAATGACGACACCATTTTATGTTACGTAAGTATATAAAAGTACAGCGGAGAAATCTGGTTGCCTTACCCTTAAAAGAAAATGAGATATAATCGTACAAAGTTTGGCCAATACAAATATTGCTTGCCACCATCCATAAGGTCATCGGTTGAAAAATGTTACAATACCAAACGACTTCAACGTGAAACAAGCTTTAAGACCGGCCAATAAAGCTTATTTGAGTCTATCGCGTAAACACTCGTAGTTTTTACAGACAGCGCCGGGCCACGGTGACCCATACCCTGAGCCATACTCATAACTTTCTATAAAAATATATTTTTAATATTTTTGAAATGTGAATATGTCTGTGTGCTTACAAAACGTATGCATCTACTAATTTTGTTATTTTTACTATATTATACTTACAGTAAATCAAACTTGAATATTCAATTATTAAAAACATCGTACTCATAATTTTATGACTAAACGTAATTTGTGAAAGTGGTTGTTAGTTTCAATCACACAAACATAATTGTGTCAATATATGTTTAGTTTTTATTGTATTTAGAATGTACTGATGACTCGCATGCGAGTCACGGGCCATGCGGAAGCGTTGAATCATGACCAGTGGTCGGATATCCCGGTGCAACACCAGGGGATACCAAGTAGAAAAGTTAATATGGATATGACCTAAATTCCCGGGTTATTTTGAAAAAAAAAATATAGATCTGATAGGTCTACTTAAAAAGGCAGCTCAAATTGCGAACATAAACGAAATCTTTGGGCGTTTTTACAAACCGTTGTTCAAAACACTTTTTTTTAATTCGGATAAGTTTGGGCTTGTTCGACTCAGGAATCAGGATCACGAGCTCTTTTAATTCTGAAGTGTCTCTTTACAAATTTGCTCCACTGACATTCGTAGAAGTGGAAAGGACTTTTTCGGCGTACAAATAGATTTTAGATATGAAAAGGAACGATTGAAAATAGAGAATCTAGAGAAAATAATTATATGCAATTTTAACTTCATAGAACCTAGTAAGCCATAATTCTTTCATAAAATATATATATTTACTCTAATGTGTCTGCATAGGTGTGTCAAGTCGTCATGCTTAAAAATGTTTGATTTTATGTTACATACACGAGGATGTTTAATCCGTAACCAGGTATATTTTTTCTAACTTAGTAATTGATGACCGCAGGAAGACCATGTACCATTCAGTGGATATTGGATACAATTTTTCTTTAACTTTAAATTAATAAAATTTTGAGGTATCCGCGGGAGACCTCACCTAAAATGTTTAATTTAGGCTGGGTATGGATATTGTTCTAATCTTGATCACGGATTAAAATAATCGTGTATTATATGATATTTCTGTTCTTTTTTACGTTCGCAATTTCTAGAAGTGGAATCTATTGTGCCTTAGTAAAAAGCTTCTATTTTTAAAGCTAAACTCTTTTATTTTAGAATATTCATACCAAAAGGTTATTTGGACCTTAGGTCAATATTAAACAAAATTTATAACCTATCTTTTAAAATAATTGTCAAAATCGCATAATAATAAACGCTTGTATGTACATGCACTTATTTTGCGTTACAAAATATTACTAAACTTTACTGGATGTAATTTTGCGGAATCCCGTGGTATATCCATATTAGTATAATGTTTGAGGTCATTCACCCCTTGTTGCACCGGGATATCCGACCACTGATCATGACCCATACGCTGAGTCCTTGGCCCTGAATGAATCAGGTTCAAGTAAAACGTAATCCCACTTACGGAGGCTCTCGCTAACAGAGGTTGTGGATGCTATGAATTTTGCTTATAGAGGTCACGTCCTATAAAAAATCCTACCTAAATGCGACTTTACGTCATTATGACGTCTCCGGCACCAAAATTTCGATGCCTGCTAATGATTCTAAGTAAGATTACCAAACACTTTTTTAATTCGGATATTCGGATTACCTAACACTTTTTTAATGGCAAGTACCTACCAGATATAACGCCCTTTCGCACTTGACTGAAAATTTTACGACGATAAAATCGAGCGTTTCACAACACTATTGTGAGCTGTCAAAAACGACTTCTTACGATGCCTCTACTTTAAGTGATTTACATTAGGTACTATCAACAATTTTGTTTTGTCTAGGGAAATAAAGGTCAATACCTACTTCAAATTGTTTTTGCGTAGTATTACACCTACTCAATATAGTCAATCATGATATGGAAAGTTATGTCGTGGGTGCCTCAAAGATGACAAATGTTATTTATAAAATCTTATGATTACAAAGATCGCTCCAAATGCAAACTATCTATCTAAATTCAACCCGATCTGATAAAGTTGAAAATGGCCAAGTTACTATTTAACCCCCTTATTCATAAATGTCCCCTAACTTAGCAAGCTATATATTGTTCGTCCCTTTCGCTCTTAAAGACATATGGGTGATAATGATAAGACCAAAAGGGACAAACAACACTTAGCGGCTTACTAAGTTAAGAGGCGTTTATGAATAAAAGGGGGTACAATTCTAAACAAAGCGTGCTATATTTAAGGTAAAACATAAAAACTTGTAATATTGGGGTAATTATTTGCCTGTTATGCTATGGTAAAAAATAGATTCCATACTATGGGGAACAACCGCGCTCTTCAGTCAAAAATCTTCAATGAATGAGTCCTATGACGTACAATACAGATGAAACCACGAGCTCGAAATAAAATTATAAAAAGCCGACATCAAAACACCGTGTTCCTGTCAATCCAGCAGTTTGTTCCATTTGTTGCAGCGATGACGTAAACATTTGCGGCAAATGTAGCTAATCGAACAATTCAGGTTTCGGCTCCGGCCTTGCGTGTTCATTCATTTTTGTATTATTTTTGGATACGATTCTAGTAATCTGCAAATTCTGACAAATTTCTGGCAATCATTTCTCAATAACATAAATTGGATCTTCGACACCTGTGTTTAAAGGAAACTGTATTTGCAATCAAAAGGATTTATTACAATTCAGATTTCGACTCCGGCCTTGCGTGTTCATTCATTTTTGTTTTATTTTAGGATACGATTCTAGTAATCTGCAAATACTCACAAATTTCTGTCAGTCATTTCTTAATGATATAAATTGGATCTTCGACATCTGTGTTTAAAGGAAACTGTATTTGCAATCAAAAGGATTTATTACAATTCAGATTTCAGCTCCGACCTTGTGTCTTCATTCATTCTTGTTTTATTTTAGGATACGATTCTAGTAATCTGCAAATACTCAAAAATTTCCGGCAATCATTTCTTAATAACATAAATTGGATCTTCGACATTGGATTTAAAGGAAACTGTATTTGCAATCAAAAGGATATATTACAATTCAGATTTCGGCTCAGACCTTAAGTCTTCATTCATTTTTGTTTTATTTTAAGGTACGATTCTAGTAATCTACAAATACTCACAAATTTCTGTCAATCATTTCTTAATAACAAGTATGAATTGAGTCTTTTACATCTATGTTTAAAAGCAACTGTATTTACAATCAAAAGGATTTATAACTCAATCAAAACCGTATGAATATAGACCCTTTTAAAACGAAAATTTCTCAAATTTAGTTACATAGACAATTTATACTTTTTCCACGGAATTCAGCATGCTGTACCTAGGTGCAATATTCGAGTAATAAACTGTCACTTTGCTTTGCTCTAATCAGGAATCAGTGGACGAAAGATGGCTCTAGCTCAAAATTGGTCACGCTTGAGTTTTAAATAAACTGTGTGGGCTGCAAAATGATGGAGCGCATTCTCTATGAGCGACTTTGTTCACCACCAAGAACATAATTCGCACACCTAGATCAAAACAGTTTTAACTCAAAATTCATCTATTTTTAACTAAGGGTATACAGGGTGTTATGTCGTTAGCCAAATTTGGATATGTCATTCGCGATCACCAGTACACAACATTTTTGAAAAAAAAAAGTGACACTTTTTTTTAGTTTTTTTTTTTCCGTTTTTTATACGGCAAAAACATAATTTGTGGTCACTAGGCAAGTTTGTTTCAATCCGTGCGATTCGATGGCAGACAAAATGGTAGCAGGTTTGAGTAGTCAAGTCTTAGCCAATCAGGAGTTCATCACAAGCACCGATCAGCCGACGTCACTCACCCCACCATCGGCACTAAACAATGAATAAAATGTCCTAACTACATGCACACACGATTGTTATTTGATTAAAACTGCCCAAGAGCATACCTACCTGTACCTGCTCGTCGTCATCAACAATTCAATTTGCTTAGAGAGTGCATTAGAATCGATATCTGAGGTAAACCAGTACGCGTTTGTATGACGGAACATTTAAGTTACTCCGTTCTTGAGGTCAAATTATGCTGGCTCGGCTGATCGCAAGATGCCATGTGCTATTTGTACAGCACTCTGTAAACAAAGAAGGAGTGCGCTTGCGTGAACGCACTCGAGTCATACTACCCTCAGATCGGCGCGCAACTCAAAATACCCTCATTATTAGTACTGTATGCGATAGACTGATAATGCTGTCTCGTGAGATTTACCTGCAAGTTAAGCTCCACCTCCATTCCCCACCACGCGTAGGAAACTTGTTACGTACGTTATATCGCATTGAATTAGTTACCTCATGCGGGTTAATTAAAGTTGCAAACTCAAACACCCTTTCCAATCTGATTTGGCAGTTATGAGATGGTGGGTCAGTACGCAAAGTAAGCAAGTGATCATAGTGACCAAACATTCGTTAGATAATGGGATTTTTAAAAAAATCTATAACAAAAAGGATAATGTAAAATGGATTATTTTTGTTTTACCAAATATTTTTTTACGCCTTTACCCAACACATATTGCAATATGGCTAATGATATAAAAAACACCCTGTATTAGTGATCTACAAAGTTCTTAGATCTCAAATATATAAATTTTGAGTTAATACTGTTTTGATCTAAGGACCGTATCTAAATGTAAGTAGACAACTTTAGGGCCCTATAAATTCGTATACTCAACTTTATATAACAAAAGCTGTTCGGTATATTATGAACCCTATTAATGGGTATGATTTAAGGTCAGAAACAATATGTCATTCCGTTAAAATCAATGAAATGGATCTGATTAACTTAGAGACACGGAAAATAATTTTGGACGACAGGTGTAAAATTAAGGGCACAACAATAAGAAAGCTCGTTAAAAAGTATAAGTTCACTTCTGCAGGCATATACAAACCGATAAATAAGTTCGCCAACTCTTTAACTTTAGAATATCTGCCCAAGAGTGGAAGAAAACAGGGACCATGGGACCCAGCGTTGCATAAGAAAGTAGTACGAATATTTTTACAAAATCCAACTCTTTCTGTCCAATGCTACCAAAAAAGCGAAAACTCCGTCTTTTATGATACAAAAAATTAAAAAGAGACGTAATCTAAAGACATATAAAAAACAGAAACAACCTAAAAGAGATGAAAAAAAGTCGTATCAGTTAGAAAACGGACAAGTAAACTGTATGATCATGTGCTGACTAAGAAAAAGCAATGTATTATCATGGACGACGAAATGTACTGCAAACTAGATTTATAAACGACCCCTGGACCTTAGTATTGTACCATGCCCGCTGGAAAAAATCTCTCTAAACAAGATACAGCCATCAGTGTTGAAAAAATTGGTAAATAATACTCGTATTGCAAGCAATTTGTCAACGTAGCATGCGTTTCAATTTTTTTTTCACCACAGGTAGTTTAAACGCTGAAGTATACCAAGAAGAGTATTTAAAAAATAAGACTGCTGCCTCTCATTAAAAAGCATAGGATGCCTACTTTATTTTGGCCTGATTTGGCGTCATGCTATTACTCGAAAGCCACCCTTGAATGGCATAAAACAAACAAGGTTGATATAGTCGAAAAACACATGAATACCTCCAAGTGCCCTGAAGTACCCCCAATCGAAAGGTACTTGGCTTTTATGAAGCGGCAGCTTCAAAAAATGCCAGAGCTGCAACATCAGCCGACGACTTAAAAAAAAAATGGAACAGGGTGTCAGGAAATATAGCAAATGTTGTCGTCCAAAATCGAATGAAGGACATCCAGAAGAAAGTAAGATTGACGGCTAAATAGGGGTCCTATGGCAGTCTCTTTAGAACATAGTTCTAGAAAAAGTGTTATATTTTAATTTATTTTTTGTTTTATTTCAAAATATTACTTAACATTAAAGTTGTGTCACTTTTATCTTGTCTACTTATAATTCGATACGGTCCTTAGGTGTGCGAATATGAGTAGGGTCTAGTTTATTTGGTGGTATTTCTCTAAGTAGGGTGGCTTTCCCAATTGGAGTCTGCCTCTACTCCAGATTTGAGGAGACATTCGATGAGTTGTGCCTAATCGTACAATGCCAGTTGATATTCGCAGTGTTTTGTAGGACGTAATTTTTATTTTAAAAACTTACCTGCGACCTGGAATAGTGTTGTGCCGTTTTCTAGTTTTCCCAACGGAGCTCTATACTCCCAATTAATATTTTTTTCCATAGTAATTTTGGGAAAATTGGGAAAGTTATTATGTTTAATAAAACATTTTTGGGGTACGAGGATTTTCAATTAATTAACTTGAACTGCAAATACTAACTCGTCAAAATACAAAACCATTTCAAGATCAAGTACTCCTCTTTTATTCCTCCCAAATCGCTTTTCTATAGGTCTCGAATTCTCGATCTCCATTGATAGGTAAAATATAATAGCCATACAATTTTCAGATGTGGGAGTGATCTGAATGATTTACTTTGCACAGTTTTTGTAAGAGCATCTTTTGTTGGAGTTTATTGATTTAGGTGCGAGGTAAGGCGGCTCTTGATTTTTATACATTGCTCGGGGTAATTTGGGTTATTAACTGATTCAGAAAATCAGATATGAATACATTTGTTTTTATTTTGAGAACTCTTAAGTAGGTAAGTGAATATTCTATTTCCGGCAATCACTGATTATTAATATTATTATTTTAACTTTGACGAATTGATTTAGATATTTTTGGGGCCAATACCTAATACAATATTTAGTTAAAAGGTTAAACTGACGTATTTTTAGTCACTACGCGCGACGCGTTTCTAACTGTAGCTCTCCGTTATCATTATCAAGCAATATAGTGCGATAAACGTTTAATTGTCTCAATGTTGACAGTATCAACTAAATAATAAAAAAGTACAGTATCGTGCAGTTATACAATCAATTTTTTTTTGTCCCAAGTTTATTTTCCATTCCGTTACCATTATTTCATACACTTTGTATGGTACAGAGTTGGGCAAAAAGTAATATGATTACTCCTTCCGATTACTTTTGTATGTGTTATTTTGTAATATATATTACAAAGTACCCATACAGATGTAATTTACAGAAGTAATTATATTACTTTTTGCCCAACTCTGGTATGGGAGTAACGGAATGGAGAAAAACCGAAAAATGTATGCAAATTTTAGGATATTTTTTTCTCGTATTAGCATCGAAAGAGCTCACGATTCTGAATAGAAATCATATACAAAATACCAATGTTACAAATAAGTGGGGGGACCACTTTGAAAAAAAAATGGCCCATACCGTTTCTCATGGGTAAATCCCATTTGGGAATATTACCCATAACGTGTTGGGAATGTTCCCGGAATCGCCACATCACTACACAGGAGGACCGAGTGTATGTTCCATGAGTCCTCTTTGAGCGTTAACGACATTACTTAGCAGTAACTATGAGTAAGGTCCAATTTTAAAGTCTAGGCGAAGACTAAATTGATTTACATGTGAATCCTGTGATGTATCGAACTACCTGACTTTTCCTTTAAATGGATTTCCGTCCCGCTTACATTTTATATACAATTTACTCCTCTGTAAAATAGAAACCTGCGCGGAAGGCATTTTATTGCTATTCGGATTATTTAATGCTCATATGTATGAATGGTTCATAAAATGCGTCATATGCTCTGCAAACATATTATATCATTGTTGCCTATTTCATGAACTTTGTAGTTTTAAACCGATAAAAAGAGATTATTATTGAGTTACCCAATAAAATAAATCAGTCTAGTGTACTACAGTTAATGTCTGAATTGTGTATATAGTCCATTATATTACGGCAACGTATGTATGGGAAAAGTTCACATTCGGATACCAGCACCAAATTTTAGTATGTTGTTAAATATGTCATTCTGTATCCAAAACTGTCGGGAGACACTCTCTCAAGGGTCAAGGTCACCAGTAATGACGTCCTCAAAATGGCTGCTGCCTAATTTTGAAAAGCGCTTATTTGTTCCTCAACCGCCCAACATACACCATTGTGTGTAGTATCAATTGAAAGGTTATTTAAGATGCTCTAACTTTGTCTTTTTGTGTTATAGCGTACATCTAAAAATAAAAAAAATATCGTGGAAAGAATAAAAATATTTTTTTACTCTTTTCGTACAATGTACATTTCATCAGGAAACAAGCGGTATTAGAAAAAAATATTGTACTACATAAATGTAGCTAAACTATTATCCTAAAATAAACAGTTTAAATCATCGAAATCGGTTGAAAATAAACAAAGTTATGTCATTTTCTATATTCCGCGGCAAACGCCATACACCCGCCATCCGCCCGCCCGCCAGTTCGAAAATGTTAATTGCACCCAAACTATGCAATTGATTTACACTGATAAGATATGAACTAAAAGCCAATTAATTATACAAATACTAGTTGTTTTAAAAATACTGTTGTTATTAAAATAAAATACATAATTTAAGAAAAAAAACAAATTAAAAGACATAGGTACTTAGAGTAAGGTAGGAAAAAGGTAACAAATTGATAATAATAACTTCTAACTATCAACGAAAGAATATTATGTATATATATATTTCAAGGATTTATTCTGAACAGTAAATTCTGGAGTAAGTTCCTTCACATACACAAAGAAGAGTGCAATTTACAACGTTTTTACGCATACGCCAACATTGACAAGGCAAGTTCTTTCTTCTTTTTTCCAGCTCCAATCGCAGGGATCAATTTTCTTGTGGATAAGGCAAGGCACTTCGTCCATATCTTCGTTTGTTTGTAGCATGGTTCGCTTTAGATGTTGAGTCAGTTTCAGTGCATCTTTTGTTGGTGAGATGCTTTCAATACTCAATACTCAATCATTTATTGCTTCCACACAGTTTACAAGGTATTATGTGAACATAAAGTGTTTACCGCTATTTAGTTAGCTTTATTTTTAATGAAAACATTCCGTCTTGCTATAATTTATTGTTATATCATTTGTAGTCTCTCTGGACATTCGTCATACAAGTGGTGGACGGTCTTCCTCTTTCCCTCTTTCCAGTAGCCATGGACAGATAGTTTATCACGACATGACTGTCCGGTCGGCGAAGGACGTGACCTTACCATCGTACCTTATTTTTACAATCTTGAAACTAACCCTTACATTACATAAGTGGCGAACGCAGTCCTTGAGCGTGTCTCCGCCTATCTATCGTAGCATACGATGTATATGATAGAGTATTGAGTAAACTGAAAGAAATAGAAGCGGAGAGAGAGTGGAAAGAGGGAACCACTTCCTGGCAAGCTAAAATGACGTGAGGAGAACTCGATACTTTACGATGTTGGAAAAAATTGACTTGAGGATGTTGATCAGAATTATTTCGAGAAACAACACCCTCAACAGGTATCTTAAGGTGATGGGAATAAGTAATTAAGCAGCCTGTCCACATTACGGGAGAGACGAAACTAGTCAGCATGTTCTGGTAGAATGCATTTTGTAGATACGCAGCGGCATTATGTGTTTGGCAGGTATCCCTGCAACTTATCGGTGTTCTTTCTCCTTACTCATGGACGTGTCGACGTCCATGAGTTCTTCCCTGGGGTCGCCCAGGGATATTCTACGGTTCTGCAAAATACAAGGAGGCTAGAAGAAAATAATGTGGTAACGCAGCCGTGACATTAACCTACGGCTCCAGCAACGTGAAAAGGATGAATGAACACACCAGATACTCGACAGCCCACTCGATTCCGGCCGAAACATAACATAACATGCGATGAAAAGCAATCAGAGACATATCAGCAATGAACGGATCGCATAAGAAATTAATCAAACTTACAGGCAAAGTCTCTTCAAACAAGCTAACGATCTTATTATCGTGTATCGAGAGCATGTAAATCCTTTCCAGGGCAAGCAACTCTAAACATTAAAGTTTCCGTCCCTCTAAAAAAACCCTCGCCCTCATGTATGGTAGGGTGGATCAAAAAAAGATTTTTTCGATTTCGCCTAAGGCGGGGTTGTAAAAAGATAGTCTAGGGATACATAATTAAATACTTGTATGGGCACTTTTCGAAATTATAAGTAGAAGTACTGCCGCAAGCCATCTGAAATATTGTCAAAAAAATTAAAATCATATTTACAATTTTTGTGGGATAAAATATTTTATCATAAAAATATAGTTTTTTTGACATTTTATCAACTTTTGATATCAAAAATACAAAATTGAAACAAACAAACACTTAGTACCCAATCAATTTGAACCTTAAATTAATTCCGAAATGTATATTTTGTAGTCTTTATTTGTACTGGATACAGACATTACGCGACAAGAACCAAGCTTATTTTTTATCCACCCTTCTTGTTCCTTTAGCCCACATACAGCAGTACAAAATTCTGTTACTATTTTTTACGATTCTTTCAGCAGCTTGAGTGTAGCAGGGCAACAAACAGAACTTTGGCAAATTTGGCAAGAAAGCTGAGCGTCCTGTTAGCAGTTGTCAGCCATCGTGCATTACAAATGTTCTCTGGATTTCTTACTTATCCTGATGATACCTCCTTTTACCCGAGAAGTAACTGCAGTGCCATCACATCCAACCGCTACAATTTGTTTTATATCCAAGGGTTTTACTTGTTCATAGGAATGCAAGTTAGTTACGATAGTTTTTACGTCACATGTAATCAGGTGTTATGGGGCTAATGTATTGAGAAACGGTTTGTCAGAGTAATTTAATGTGCTCTTCCGTTAGAAACTAGAAGTTAGTTTAAATAACCCTCCTTTAACCATCATCAATAACATAGTTTTGTGTATGCGTCCATCAAATAAGATAAAAGTAAATAAAGGAGTGATTCACAGACAGGAATATACTCTGTGTAGGGATGTGCCTAGTATTTGCACGACCTGGACGAATCTTGTCCCGATAGATAACATTTGTTACCTATATTATTTCTATTTATGAAACCCAGTTCTTGCAAACTAACTGAAATAATGGAAGCTTAGCCACAGCGGGAAAAGCACTATAATATAATATATGGTGTTTGAACGCTTTCAGATACAGTTAAGTAGCTGAAGACAATAATACTTCCTCAGTGTACTGTTGCCTAAGTAATCGTAAACACATAAGAGATTTAAGAAAAACGTTAAAAATATACGTTAACGCGACTTACACTGATTTACACTTACACTCACAACAAACGATTATAAATGCAGTCTAAATAATAGAATTTAATTTCTAATTAGTTTATCTTTCTCCTTGCAAACTTGCACCGTTTAATAAGAATCAGGTTTCAGGGAACATGCGAGAACCAAAACTTAAAGTTTCTAAATTGGAACCAACCTACCCTATGGCTATATATTTTTTTATCATAGACCATTAGTGACACTGAAAGGAAATAACTGTGAACAAAATATGGCTGGTCAAAATCTAACATTGACGCTAAAATTAAGTCCACCTTTTGAGAGTAGATAGTTGATCATCTTCTAGAATAATGCAGTAACATTATATTTTCAATATGTAAAGATATATTTCATTACTCATAAAACGCTTTATAACTGGTGTATTATGTTAACAGAGCCCATGAAACAACGATTGTCTTGAGGTGACATTTTTGATATATGAAAATACTTTATTCGGCTTGCGGCAGTACTTAAAATTACCCAATCTTGCTCATATTCGATTTTAGCTATATTTAGCCATCACATTAACTTTCTGGAGGCCCGCCATTTCCGAATTCGAAAAAAATTTTTTTTTCATACAAGAGCGATCCACCCTAATGTATGGTAGTTATTTGTTTCAGCGGCGGCTGTGTGTAAAATAATATTCTGGCATAGGCTGGTTCGCGTGAAGACGAGAGCATAGTCATAAAAACGTTTTAAATTACACTCTTCTTTGTGTATGTGAAGGAACTTGCTCCAGAATTTACTGTTCAGAATAAAACCTTGAAATATATTATACATAATATTCTTTTATTGATAGTTAGAAGTTATTATTATTCATTTGATACCTTTTTTCTACCTTACTTTTTTTTAATTTGTTTTTTTTTCTTAAATTATGTATTTTATTTTAATAACAACAGTATTTTTAAAACAACTAGTATTTGTATAATTAATTGGCTTTTAGTTCATATCTTATCAGTATAAATCATTTGCAAAGTTTGGGTGCAATTTACATTTTCGAACTGGCGGGCGGGCGGATGGCGGGTGTATGGCGTTTGCCGCGGAATATAGAAAATGACATAACTTTGTTTATTTTCAACCGATTTCGATGATTTAAACTGTACATTTTAGGATAATAGTTTGGCTACATTTTTGTAGTACAACATTTTTTTCTAATACCGCTTGTTTCCTGATGAAATGTACATTGTACGAAAAGAGTAAAAAAAAAAATTTATTCTTTCAACGATATTTTATTTATTTCTAGATGTACGTTATAACATGAAAAGACAAAGTTAGAGCATATTTAATGACCTTTCGATTGATACTACACACAATGGTATACGTTGGGCGGTTGAGGAAAAAATAAGCGCTTTTTGAAATTAGGCACTAGGCATTTTGATGACGTCATTACTGGTGACCTTGACCTTT
The DNA here is from genome assembly GCA_025490895.1 of Thaumatotibia leucotreta. Lineage (NCBI taxonomy): Eukaryota > Metazoa > Arthropoda > Insecta > Lepidoptera > Tortricidae > Thaumatotibia > Thaumatotibia leucotreta. Next base: position 35,954 of record JALPQI010007035.1, on the reverse strand, counting down.
GAGAGAGTGTCTCCCGGCAGTTTTGGATACAGAATGACATATTTAACAACATACTAAAATTTGGTGCTGGTATCCGGATGTGAACTTTTTTTCCGTAATATAATGGACTAATATCCCCTAGTATATGGTCTGTCAAAAATGTACTACCGTAAATTAAACCTTGAAAAGCGAATTATAATTTCCATTTGCAATGGTGACAGACAAATCAGACAACCTTTCGGGTCGTCTCCACAGTTGAGGGGATATGGGTTGATCACTCTTTTCTTAACACTCTTTGCTGGTTACCTTCTCGTAGGTCACTCTAAAATCACAGTCTACATACATACATCATCAGCCTATCTCGGTCCACTGCTGGACGTAGGCCTCTCCTATTAAGTATGCGTATTAGGATAGACGCATTAGGAGGTAAATGCCCATAATCGCCACGCTGGGCAAGCGGATTGGCGATCGCAGTAATGTGTCCGCTATGATGACGCTGCTGCCCATTATCCATTTTTTATCAAAAAATGATCAGTGACACTTTAATCCTTTAGTCTGCTCTTACCTACCCGCGGGAAGAGTTGAGGTGGTGACAAATGTATTCTTACTGCCGTCACCACATGGCCAAAAATCACAGTCTAATATAATTCAAATGACAATTCCGTGACAATGTTTCATTTTATGTTTTTGATTGTGTTTACAAATTTTTATTTGTCATGATTAAATGTTTCTTTCTTTCAAATTTACCAAATTTTGATTTTTCTGACAGTTACATGACAGTTCCACGGTCACCCACTAATATTAGAACAGCGTGGTGGATAATTCCTTCTAGCAAACTATGCTACTTTTTGTCCTGAGTGATGGGGCAGAATAACGACGAGAAATAGTTGATCTTCCCATATGTAAGTATGTACTCTCATCTATAGGGTTAGCATATGATTATAGCGACAGTATCTATTGTACGCGACATAGACTATTCAACTTTTATTAACATAGGGAAGTCTATCTCGCGACAATATACTGTGCTGAGCCTACTGGAAAACCATCTTCTCCACATAACGCTTTAAGTTCGTCTCAGATACTTATGCAACCGTCCAGAATATCAAGTAAGTTTATTTGCTAAAATATCTACTTTAATACCAAACTAGTATTCGAAATACTCAACACAACTTTCAAACCCTCGAGCAACATTTGCCCGTCGAAATTTCCACCAATTACACCCAAATGGTAATGCAAAATCGATCTCAAGTGGAAACTCATTGCGGTAACAGTTGTCTCGAGAATTCTCGTACATTCTCGAACGTTCGAGAATGATTAATAGCTGGAGGTTTGCTTCTTTGCGAGTAATTGTTTAATTTGAAGAACATCTGGTCCAGTTTGGGATTCTGAAGGTAGTTGGTGAGATTTGTAATGTTTGAAACTTGTGATTTAATAGGCATCGCAGTAAATCTAAGCGAATAATCTGAAACTTAAATGCTATTCATAGTTCTGCTTGGCTTAGTCGATAGTGGTTGCCTAACAAACCTAGAGGTTCAAGATTCGAATCCCGGTTAGGGAATGTATTAATGTGTTTAGCCTAGTTGGTAGTGACCCTACCTACGAAGCTGCAGGTTCGATTTGTGTATTTATTTATCATAAATATTTGTTACTTGGTCATGGCTGTCTATTATGTATTTAAGCATCTATTATACTTAAATACATAATATCTATTATATATATCGTCGTCTAGTTCCCACATCACAAGCCTTAATTGAGGTTACCGCGGGAATAGGTTGATTTGTGTAAGATGTCCCAAGATATTATTTTTTTTTTTATTTATCACTAACTCCTTTTAGTAAGTTATAGAGGTGTTCATTAATTTCATTATAATTTAACTATCTGTGTTGCTTATATATAAAGTTAAAATATTATTTTAGTCCAACGATAAATAAAAATGGAAATGTTGTAGCAATGTGAAAAAAACTAATACGATAGTTCTCTCTGTGTTGTTCTGCTTCAAATAAGATTATATTTACTTTGTTATTTGTTACCCGGGATTTGTCGCAACAACTCTAAGCTACATCACACTGACCGACTGACAGACACACCGACAGAACAGGCTTAGTATCCCTAATAACATCCTGGCAATCAGGTACGGAAGAACGAACCATAAATCTCCCTTCACCCATTCATTATATGAAAACCTGAATCAACATGCTTGCATGAATTATGAATGAAATGCACATGACTCTCGTCTCAAATCCAAATCGTCACATACGCGAACAAACATACGGAACTTATGTCCTTTCTCTTACGAGTACGATCTCATGATTCATGAACGCCTACGTTTGTTGCGGATGATTTTTTCTGGTCTATAAATTGTGCTGATTAATAGTATTTACAGAGTGTTCGCAAGATGAGCAATGATGAGATTATGCTAGTGAATGAATATATTTTATTTTTTCGCGAGACGGTATATGTATTTAAAAGTCTTTAGTATGAGTTTAAACTCATAGAGAAGCCGTTCACATGAGAAACTTTGTTTCGTATAGTCGAGCGATTTATAAATTGGGCGTCTTCGTTCCGGATAGGAAAGTTTAACGATCGACAACGCGCGTGTGACACCTAGTTGCAGGCGGTCGAAGTCTGCAGCAGCATTACATATTCTTTTTTTGAAATGGGTGTTACTCATGGCCACAGACTAGCCAAGGGCAGAGACGTGGCCTACGATGGAGTGAGTTTGCCCAGAAGCATTCACACTTCATTCACATTCATCAAATCATCAGCCTATATCAGTCCACTGCTGAGCAACGGCGTTTGAACGCCATAGAAGGTAACTGCCCATAATCGCCACGCTGGGCAAGCGGGTTGGTGATCGCAGTAGTGTGTCCACTAAGATCAAGCTACTGTCCATCATCATCAATAAATAAATGGTTAGTGACACTTCAATCCCTTAGTCCACTTTTATGATACCTACGGGAAGAGTTGGGGTGGTGAGTGGTGACAAATGGTGACAAATTCGTAAGTAGCCACTTACATGTGATGGTCCGTATTGGTTGCTATTTGCAAGTGATGTGACATAAGATACTTTATTCCATCCATTACAACAAACATGCCGGTAATAATTAAACCGCATTTTTTAAATCGACGGACGATGAGTGTCAACCCATTTATTTTTTCAACGACATACACGTGTCACGAACACATGACACGGATCAAAATAGATGCCTAGCAACGAATCCTCAGATCTACAATTACTCTGAGTAATTAATTATGCAAAAGATCCCTACGAATGCTAAAACTATCAAATCGTTGTAAAAGACATAACTTAGTATGAAAACCCACGGCGCTTGCGTCGTTTATCCTTTAACGAAATACCTTTTCAATCTACGCTAGAAATCAAGCAATAATGAACGTTGATCCAAAGTAATAAGGCATCGGGAACCAGTAAAGCTTAAATCAATTAGGCCGACACTTGTCCGACCATAAACAATCGGATTCCAACGTGAGAGTTTAAAAAGTTTTAAATCACATGTTTATAGGCTATCTGTGCTAAGCCCCCCTCGCTAGTGTTGCCATACTTTCAATGTTAGGTGGATGAATGACAAGCGCCTTCCGTCAAGAGCAAAGACGGCAAATTAAAAATAAACGTGCTTATACATGACCTCTCGTAGAAAAAAAAATTGTGCGCCGTTGTATGCTTTGTTTATACGCACTTTGCAAAAATACCAAAAAGTACAAATATTTATCATTGCCAGAATAACCGTACCATGTGATGGGTCAAAATACCACTACTATTTTTATTATGACATAATTAAATATAATAGTTTGGAAACCAAAATTAAGTTAGTGCAGGAACGTTACAGACGAAAAAGTAAATAGCAAACAGCTTGTGAATTTCTAGTATCAATAAATAAAAATTAAACAATTTATGAATTTCCGGCAACTATAATTTTGATATGGCAACCCCAGCAATCCGGGCATAGACAACGACACATTAATTTCTAAAGCGCTCCTCGACCCATACACCGACCGAACGGAACTACACTCTATCGCTTCAAAGTCATAGTTGATTTTTGTCTAATTTAAGAACGTTTGATGCGAAGTAAATTATTCCGAGTGTTTTTAGACTTTTTAGTGTCAGCTTTTGATCGAAATTAATAGAGACAGCTGCTCGTCATGCAAAGGCTAAAAATGCCCCGGTTTCCGAGTAGTTTGCTCTATTAATTACTATGGAATATGAAATGCAGGCTCCTTTGAAATTGGGTGAACTCTTTATCGTCACTCATTGCCGTGGTCATGTGTTAAAACATTCCTGCCATAGTCATCGTCGTGTATATACGTTTTAAAGCAAAAAAATACCCCAAACACTAATTTTATGGGATTTAAACCTTTTTCATAATGCTTCTACACTGCTGCATCTGGATGGGTTATTATGGATGTAAAAAAAAATGTCCGAAATAAATGATTTATTATTAAGATATATTATTATTATGAAAAAGGTTCCGTGTGACAATATAAACAGTATTTCTTTCAAAAACTGTTATACTTTTGTTCCTTGGACAACAGGTTAGAATAACAGCAACGAAAAGATGATTGAATTCATTAGACAATTGAGTACTTTCCCGAGTAGAATGAAAACAGTAATATAACTCTGTCAGATAAATGATACATTTTTTCTTATGTGATTTAAAAAATGCGCTAAATTTCACGAGACTACAACGTTACATCATATGACGTCACTTAACTTTAACGGAATACATTTTTTTCTTTATTTATTTATTTTTATTTAGCAAAGATTACGTATTTCATAGAAGTCATTAATTGGAGTTGGAGCAGTGTTTAGAGAGAAGAATTTCGTTGACACTTAAATTAAATTATGTAATGTCCATTTTAATACAATATGCGAGTAATGTAATAAGACAATTGTAATTTAATAATACTGATACGTTCACAGAATCGATGTAACTTTCGTGAAAACTTCATATATTACCTGCTCCGTATACCTATACATACAGCTTTGCATGTGCTCGGTCGTTTATACGGGTGCGCCAAAGTATTTATAAAATTGCAACTTAGATTATTGGAACTCCGAAAATTTTTCTTATACAATTTAACTTCATAATGATCGGTATTTAGAATAATCTTTGTTCATAATCATCATCACATAGAATTATTAATGTTCATAATATTGTTTTTCATACATATTTTTAGTACTAACTTTTATGTTTATATATTTTTTCACTATACTTATTTTATGCCATATATTCTAATGTTATAGGTATTTATTTTTATCTGTACTGGTTTTATGTATGAATTATTTTTGTTTAATTAAATATAAATCGTACTATTACTGTAAACTAGCTACCTGCACAAATCAAGTTGTGGCAAGTAGGTACTGTACTAAACGGGTTCCCTCTAAACTTTTTTTGTCCGAAACGCTTAGGACATAACAGACTTGGTATAATCTATTTTGGCATCAACTTAATGAGACAGAAACATCACTTGGCTTAAATAACAATATTTCGAATATTATTTTGTCCGAAACTATCTTGGCATATCATTAATTACGCCGAGTGTTATAAGACCGAAATTAGATTTGCATTTTTTTTTTCGGCATGTAGCCACATGTTCGAAACTTGCCTTTTTCGTCAGGCAGAATTTACTGTGAGGGTGAAAATTTCTGCAGTGAGCGAGCGAAGCGAGCGAACAAAACCTTCCGGGGCAGATCCGACTCGGATAGGTTAGGTTAGAAGACTAAGGCTTCGAGGTTATTTTTTTTTAGCAACCTAGAAAGCTGAGTACTTTCTCAGTAACACAGTAAGTAACGTATAGAATATTACTACTACCTCGATTATATTGAGAGATTGTAATTATTCCTTCTCTGTTATGCTAAAACAAACTATGCCGATACTTTTTATGCAAATCCAGATTATGCCTCGTCATAAATAGGAGCATCGAAATTATGCTCGAATAATATTCGAACAACTCGAAATCTGCCACAAAGAAATATGCTAAAGTTGTGTATGTTACAACAGTTTCTGCACAAAGCCCATTATGACTACATAGTTTATGTTATTCATAAAAGAATTATACCACAACAGAGTGAACCTAATGGGAAAATGTTTATAAATAAACAATTTCTTTCAAATAACTTTATGAGTATAGATTAATCTACTTGACGACTTTAGGAGGATAAAATTTCGAAATAAAAATCGTTATGAACTTTGTAGGTAGAAGTATAATTTTTAGTAAGAAAAAAAGTATGAAAAAAAATTTTCGGAGTAATGATGATTATGAGTAAAAAACGGTATTAGTAAAAATATTCGAAGAAAAAATTGAATAAGTGCCAATATGGACCCCGTTTATACTGTTTCCAACGTAGTGTATTCAAGTAATATTACGTTCTGTCCCGATACGTTAAATATAGCTACGCCTTTCTTCATTTCTAACTGGGTTGTTCACATTTATGACTAATAAAAAATGCGTAAATCACTCAACCGGTAGCTGAAGTGTTTAAGTGTTTTCTAGTTTATTATTTGATGAAACTGCTATTAAAGATTAGTTCATTGATTAGATTATGTGTCTACCGGTATCTTACATTATTTAATATTAATAGCTACAACAAAATGATTGCTACATACAAATAAATAATACAATAAGTATGAAGATATTACGTTTAATGTGATATATTACACCTTTTCCTAAGAGCCACTATACTGGCCGTAGATAGAACCTTGTCAAATTTATATTTGTGTAGCAACCGTTCTATGAATCTGTTTGTTTACTTTTTGTATGTCAGTCGATCAATGGCAACTCTCATGTAAACACCAAATTAGTTACTTAAATACGTTTTCCTATTATATCTGCGTAATCACACTCTGCATTTTTATTAGTAAACCTAATAGTGGTTATGGACCGTCCATGCAAAGCAGGATTCTTGTAAAAACGTAAAAGGTAAAGAATTTCAGCAGAAATGAGTAGTAATGTGAAAATTGATCAGCTCAACGAGAGCAATTATGAGACGTGGAAGATCCAAGTGGAAGCAGTTTTAATAAAAAATGATGCCTGGGGATACGTGAACGGAACTATCAAGAAACCAGCAAAACCAGCCGAGGCAGCAAAATGGGACATCGAAGACTCAAAAACTAAGTCAGATCTCATCTTATCGATAACCCCGAGCGAATTACGTCATTTGAGAGGTTGTAAGACATCGCGAGATGTATGGATAAAACTGCAAGACGTACATGCATCGAAGGGACCTGCGAAAAAGGCTACATTATTAAAAGAGCTACTGCTTCGTAAATTGGAGGAAGATGGTGACATCAGAGAACATGTCATGCGATTTTTCGATGTGAAAAGCCAACTAGCTGACATGGACATTGAAATGCATGATGATTTGGCTTCAATTATGCTTTTGTATAGCTTGCCGCCCAGTTTTGACAACTTCAGATGTGCCATAGAATCACGAGATTCGTTACCGAAACCAGAGGCTCTGAAGATTAAAATTTTAGAAGAAGAACATTCCAGAAATAGAAAAGAAAGTGTAGATAGGGCACTTCTGGTAAAAGGAAAGAGATCTTCTAAACCCAAGAGTGGCACGGTGTCACGGCAACGCGCATGTGATGAGCAAATCGATTCGAAGTTCAGATACAAATGTTTTAAATGTCATCAACACGGTCATAAAGCCTCGGATTGTACTCAAAAGAAAAAGGAACAGAATAGTAGTAGTGCCGTAAAGTATGTGTCAAACATAAGTGATTTTACAGATGTCGATTCCAATTTTGTAACATTTAATTGTGTTTCAGATGTTAATGCTGTTTGCAATGAGAATGGAGATTGGATCTTCGACAGTGGGTGTACGTCACATTTGTGCAATGACGCAGGCAAATTTGATACTACATTAATACCCTTCTCCGGTAAGCTTAATTTAGCGACGAATTCGAGCACAGAAGTACAAGGTAAAGGTACAGTAAGATTACCTACATGTAATAATGGTTCTAAAACTATTGTCCAACTGCCAAATACTCTATTTGTCCCAGATTTGCGATGTAACCTAATTTCAGTAGCCAAAATTACTGATCAGGGCTTTAGCGTTACGTTTGACAAACACATAGCTAGTGTCCAAGATAGCTATGGTAACGTTAAAATTGTCGCAAATCGTAAAGGTAATTTATATTACGTTAAGGAACAATGTGATAGAGTGTCAGCGATTTCTGAGCGAAAGGTTGACGTAAGGTTGATGCATGAAATTTTAGGACATTTAAATGCTAAGGATCTTATGCGACTTTTAAATAAGTCCGGCATGAACCTAAAGATGGCAGATGTAAGTGAGTTGTACGATTGTGATGTTTGTGCGGAAGGAAAAATGAGTAGGTTACCTTTTTCGAGATCGAGTGGGCCATGCGATGAGAAGTTGAGAATAATTCATTCTGATGTCGTGGGACCCATGCAACATACGTCAATAAATGGAGCTAAATACTTTGTAACATTTATCGACGATCATACGAGATGGTGTGAAGTGTATTTTCTCAGCAAGAAAAGTGAAATCTTCACCACCTTCAAGGTATATAAAAATCATGTTGAGAACCTATTTGGAAGAAAAATAACGTATCTTCATACGGATAACGGAGGTGAGTACTGTAATCGAAACTTCGACGAGTTCTTGAAGGAAGAAGGAATAGCAAGAAGATTGACAATTCCAGGAGTACCTCAGCAAAACTCAGTTGCTGAACGGAAGAACAGGACCTTAACGGAAATGGCGAGATGCCTGCTCATTTCGTCAGGACTTTCTCCGGGTTTCTGGGCAGATGCTGTTGCAACAGCGTGCCACATAAGAAACCGTTGTCCAACCAGCAGTCTTGAAGGTGAAATACCTTTTGAGAAATGGTTTGAACGACCTGTGAAATTAGACTACTTACACAAGTTTGGGTCTAAGGTACATGTCTTGGACAAGTCAACCGGAAAAGATAAGTTTGCTCCGCGAAGCCTGGAAGGAATCTTTGTAGGCTATCCTCGAGATCGAAAAGGTTATAGAGTATGGATACCAAAACAACGTCAAGTTATTATGTCAAGAGATGTGAAATTTCACGAAACAAAGAATGAAGTGAAGAGTAACATGAACATGAAGATTGACCCCTTCGAAATTGATAAGGGTGAATCGGTAAGTAGTCAAAAAGAACCTTCAAAGGTCGAAATAGAATTTCATTCGGTACATAGTACTGAGAGTCCAGTCGAAGCGATTTCCGAACATGACAATGATCTTGTAGATCCTGAACCCATACCAGAGAGGCAAGAAGGAGTTCCCGTGGAATCCCGTCAATTGACAAACGATCCTGATATTGCCGAGGAACCATTTCAACATGATCATCATCAAGATGAGGTTAATGTTGATGGGGGGAGGGAAATGAAGAGAGGTCCAGGAAGACCACGACTGGAGCGAGGTCATGTCGGACGCCCACGGAAAAAGTACAATATGGTTGACGTAGAACCGCAAGTTCCCGTAGAAGACGCGGAGTCACAAATTCCAGTGGAAGACATAGAGCCACAAGCACCCGTGGAAGAAAACGTCGAGTCGGCTGAGGAGTACTTAGACTGTGAGGATTTCGCTGGAATAGCCGGAATTACCTTAAAGCAGGCTTTATCGGGTAATGAGAGAAAAGGATGGAAGGATGCGATACTTTCGGAAGTGAAAAGTTTAATTAAAAACGATACTTTCGATATTGTAAGCAAACCTATGGGCCGAAATGTCGTAGGCTGCCGTTATGTTTTAACGACAAAGCTAAATGTGGACAAAACTGAGAAGAAGAAAGCCAGGTTAGTAGCAAAAGGTTTTAGCCAGCGGTACGGTATTGACTACCAGAATACATTTGCGCCGGTTGCTAGACTCGACTCGGTAAGATTGTTAGTTGCACTCGCAACGGAACTCGATCTTGAAATTCATCAGTTAGACATTAATACGGCATATTTAAATGGTTTACTAGAAGAAGAGATATATATGAAGGTACCAGATCTTTTAGAAGAATGCCTACAAGAGCTCATGCGTTCGGAGCAGCAAGGTTCAGCTATACACGAAAGAGCCAGCAAGATGTTGTGTGACCTGAAGTCCGGGGGCAACGTATGCCTACTCAAGAGGTCGCTGTATGGGCTTAAACAAGCTGGACGACAGTGGAACATCAGACTGGACGAGCAGCTCAAGTGCATGGGGTTGCAAGTCTCTTTGAATGAGCCGTGCCTTTATTTCAAGGATATAGATTCGCAAACTAAACTCTTTGTACTAGTCTATGTTGACGATATTCTAGTCGCATCGCAAAGAGGTGAATGCATAGAAAGTTTCAAAAAAGAACTGGCCACTAAGTTTGAATTGAAAGATTATGGCATTGCGAAATATATGTTAGGCATAGAGTTTGTCAGGTGTGACAAAGGCATTAAATTGACACAAGAAAAATATATTGAGGATTTGTTAATCAAGTTTAAAATGGATAAATGTAATCCCATATGTACACCTATGGAGTATAAATATAAGATGGAAAAACCTATCGCGAAGTGCAGTGAAAGTGAACAGTATCCATATCGCGAAATAATCGGTTCGTTAATGTATCTCTCGATTGGAACAAGACCCGATATTACGAATACGGTGGCTATATTGAGTCAATTCTCGGATTGTGCTAATGAACAATGTTGGAATGCCACGAAGCGTGTATTACGGTACTTAAAACATACGAAATCGTATGGACTTCTGTACACGAAGACAGGTAAATCAGATCATGGATACTCAGATGCGGACTGGGGAGGATGTTTGATAGATAGGCGCTCTTACTCAGGTTATGTTTTTATGCTAGGAGGTGGATGCGTGTCATGGAAGTCAGAGAAGCAAAAATGTGTGTCGACTTCAAGCTGCCAAGCTGAGTATATTAGCATGGCATCGTCAATGAAGGAGGGCATATACCTGAACAGCCTGCTTACTGAAATTGGGTTAGGTAAGTTCGCACCATTATCTTTACATGTAGATAATCAGGGGGCTATTTGCCTTGCCGGAGATCCAATGTTCCATTCTCGGAGTAAGCACATCGACATCAGGTACCATTTTTTAAGAAGTGTATTAAAGAATAATAAGAGTATTGAGCTAAAGTACTTGCCGACTGAATCAATGCTCGCCGATATATTAACAAAGGCTTTGCCTAGAGAGAAGCACTACACGTGCATGCGTGGTTTAGGCATAGTTAGCTAATTGTTTATTTTCTTATTGTTATTCTTTGATACTACTTTGTTTTGTATGTTTTACTGTGTTGTTATTTATTTTGGATATGCACATTAAGGGGGTGTATGAAGATATTACGTTTAATGTGATATATTACACCTTTTCCTAAGAGCCACTATACTGGCCGTAGATAGAACCTTGTCAAATTTATATTTGTGTAGCAACCGTTCTATGAATCTGTTTGTTTACTTTTTGTATGTCAGTCGATCAATGGCAACTCTCATGTAAACACCAAATTAGTTACTTAAATACGTTTTCCTATTATATCTGCGTAATCACACTCTGCATTTTTATTAGTAAACCTAATAATAAGAACACTATATTTTTACAAATGGCTGTTTCCGACTGCATAATTATTTCATAAGAATTGATGATATATCTATTTCATCCAGGCGATTGAATTTGGTAAACTGAGTTGGTAAAAATCCTATTATTTTGAAATAAAAGTATGAAATCCGAATACATCGCATGAATTACATGCCGAAGTTTCGAAAGGTTTTGCAAGGTTCGTGGTCTATGAGTGACTGAAGGTCTATAAATCACGAACCCTACGGTGTCATAGTTTTTTTTCATGAAAATCATGAATAACTATCGCGGTAGCTGAAAAACATATTATCTTTTTAATTTTCACAAAATGCGTTTCTAATTTTCAAATCGGTTGGCGGCAAATGTATATCCTAGTTTTTTAAACAGAATCGTGCAATTTTAACAAAATATTGCATACTATTTGTAATTAGGTATGTTAAGTATTATAATGTTAATTATATTAAATATGTATTTGCATGTGTTTTAACGATAAATTAGTAGAATTTTATAGCTACAAGTTATTGGTTTAGTTTTTTAAATAGAATCGTGCAATTCTAACAAAATATTGCATACAATTTGTAATTAGGTATTATTATGTTAATTATATTAGATATGTATTTGTATGTGTTTTCACGATAAATTAGAAGAATTTTATGGCTATTAGCTCTTCGCCAGCGATCCAAGTATTTGTAGTATGGGCTCGTCGAAAGACAAGTTATTAATAACTTCAAAGGAAGGAACAACTGGCAACGACTACATTTGTCTTCGGCTATTTGTCTCCGCCATTTCCATGCCCTTTATTAGTGTATCTAATTCTTTGTAAACCTGGTACTTCCATGTTTAAGACAGCCGTATACAGGTTGTTAAGTTAATACGTGCGAACCTCTTAAACGAGGTTTGCATCTTCGAAAATGCATAATGAGGTCATAATAGAGTGGAACTTAAGTCTGAGACACACCGGTTGCACACACATTCAGTCTAGCTTAGCCTTAATGACTCCACTAGAGAAATCTGCGTCTTGTTTATTTTATTATTCCTATTAAATTTACTCAAAGTAGTCATTACTAGAGATGGGCCGAGTACGGACTTTGCCGAATACGAATATTCGGCCGAATATTTGGTTCAGCTCTCACCGAACCGAATATTCGGTTGCACTATATTGCTAGAAATAGGTTTTGTCAGGTTACTGCAGAGTTGGGGCATTTGTCTAAATACCCAAGCGTTTTTATAAGAAAACACTGAGCTTCATACTTTGATATATATATTTTTGGTAGTTCTTTAAACCGTTGAACGATATCTTTCTCTAATGAATTGCAAAAATCTACGCTAGTATTTTACAATGTTTATTCGATAAATATTCGGTAAAATAACCGAAGAATTCGTCCGAATACGAACATTGAAAAAAATATAATACCGAATATACCGAATACCGAATAATTACCGAATATTCGGCCCATCTCTAGTCATTACTATGTACCTACACTTATAAAGACAAACGTACGTAAGAAGTACCTACCTGTTATTGATTTGTCGTGGTTCAAACACAGTTAACATAAGAAAATATATAAGACAGCGTTTTTTATAACATCAACGATATTACAGCTGTTCTTTTAATGAATTAACTATAGCTTCAATCAACTCTTTGTCCTAACTCAACAAACGGTTTTTAGAAAAAATATTATCTTAGGATGATTTATTTTCATGACTGTCGTCTGTGCTATCAACTGAAAGGGTTGAATCGCAATCTCGCGTGTTTCCTTTTCTAAATAATAATTTTCATAGAATTTCACCGAATTCTTATTGTGCTATTGGAGTTTTTCTTGTCCATACACTAAAAAAATGTATACCCTCCCTTTAATATATTTCTAGACGTTCCCTGCTGGATTAAGGGCCAAAGGATCTCCACAACGAACGGTCTCCTGCGACCTTAACCAAATCGTCGATCAAGTTGGACCTGCAATATTGCATCTTCCGCCACGCCAAGAACCTTTCTGCCCCATCGGCCATCAGTTCAACGCACTATGTGGCCCACCCACTACCACTTGACCTCGTGCCTACAATATGTCAAAATTTGCCACACCAAATTGAAAAAAAAACATGTCTAATTAACATAGAGTTTCAAAATTATGTCTTTTGGGTAGGACACATCTAGGCAGGCAACTTTTAAGCATGTCGATATCGACTACCTTTCTTGCAGGTCTCCCCATTTTTGTGGCTACCGCCAACTTCGAAATCCGCAAATTTCGAGGCTTTGTCTCGGTCACTCTGATGATGTCTTCTTTGGAGTAACATAGACAAATCTTTGAAATGTACGAATTTCGAAATTGGCGATAGTAAGTCTGATTGAATCACTCCAGGGACTGAATTTCTGTACAGCAACCACTAAAATATACTGCTGTATAGATATTTAGCTCTCTGAAATAGTGGAAACTCGTGCAGTTTTGGCATCAAAGTTTGTATGGAGGCTTAAGGTCGCTTCTAAGGAAGCGATAATATAAATGAAGATATCGTAAGATACCTATCCAATTTTAGGTATCGCTATTGTGTGTGGTGCCGAGCTATAACGTAAGATTATCTTACGGTTTAATATATTATCGCTACGTGTGTGACGGGCTTTACTTTCAGGGATACCCTAACACGAGTACACATAGTTGTATATTTCTAAGAACGAACATTTTGACAGTTTAGAAATGAGCCTTATATGTATGACATGTATGACTAAGTCTATTGGAAAAAATAGCGAGTTTTACCCTTTTATTAATAAGGGTTAGAATCTAATAACTTTTGACAGTTATAGATAACTGTCAAAAGTTATTAGATCTCCGAGGCTATAGTCCATGTTGTAAGAACACATATCTATTGTTTCATAATTAAGACGCTGGCAACATGAACTGTAGGCATGATTATGCAAATATGATAAACCGAAGTAAAATATGCATTTTTTATCGTAAACAAGAGGTCATTGACTGAGACAGCCGTTTGTGTTAGGTTTGCTTGTTCAAGACATATCAACAAATAAGCATTCATTATGTTTTTTGTTCATTTTAATGATTTATGTTTGCGTGCGCAGTACCGATCACTGGTATAGGAACTAGGAAGGTATGTTCATGCATTTCCTTCCTGGCGGCTTCAAAATACAATAAGTAAAAGATACTTTTTGTACGCCTAATACAATATTTGTACATTATGTTTACATGAGGCGGCCTTATCAAGATAAGCGGTAGAGCGATGAACGATTTGTTTCAGGCAACCTTTGGGACAGAAGTAAAACATGTAGCACGTAACGTAATACATGTAGGTAATCATTTTCCGTTTTAAAAGTTTCAAATATTATTATATTGATCATTTGTCTATGTTGTTATATTTATGATTGTAAATAAATTGGTTAAAATATGACTTTATTAGAAATATTATGATATGAATTAAACGAACGGAAAACTTCTGCAGTTATGATAAGTACAATGAATAATTTTGCGATAATAAGTAATAAACAATGAAGAATTCGGCTAGGTAGATATGATTGCATAATTTTTGTAAATATTTCACACATAATCGATCGACAATCACAAATCACAAGCTTTTTATGGTAGAATACGGCATTAAATTGAGATAAAATAACCGGCATGCTGTGTCTGATAAGATAAGAATCTTATCGGTACCTACAATACATATTAGAATTCGCGCCTCGCCTGTAAGCTACAGACATCGTTATTTTTAATCACAACTCCCGAGACTTTTTACAAACATTTTCCGTAATGCTTAGCAACGCAAAACGTCAAGGAATAGCGAAAATGTCAAGAAATAACAATGACGATGGCACCCCGCTCTTTCCTAATGACCGAACCCTGTCAATCTTTTTAATTGACAGCGGCTCCAAGCTGCTATTTTCGTCCAGCACCACAAAAAAACGAACATCGCTCACCACGTGAAATCCAGATACCAGAGCCGCCTAAATACAAATTTAAAACTATAAACTTCCTATCGAAACCATCCTGAAATTCACTAGCGTCCGAAGTAACCTCAAATTTTACAAAATCAACATAGAACATGCGTAGGACTGTTGTTAAACAAACTCAACCCCATAATCATCCGCGCAACCTAATCAACAGTTATCGATTTATATAGTAACGAAATACCGACGCATTGCGATCAGATAATACAAAACATGATACACGAAACGTAATGTTAACTCGGCCATTTTCAACTAAACGTTACTGTGAACATTGATACCAGTGTGACAATCTGCCCTTTAAAAGCGGAACTCACCCTTTCCACGTCGAGATCGGTTCCTGTACACAGTCTCTTGCCACCACTACCGTTGTAAGCCATCGTGCACCACAAAACAAAACACAAATCACACCGAAACGCGTTTTCGTACGACGGAACTCTGTACACCACTGCTTCGAACAGCGGCCGCGGGCAGACTGATTGAACGAATGGAAATTCTGAACGAACGTCGCGAATGAACTGCCGACGGCGACGGCGCGATGGAAACGAATGAGTTGGGGTTGCCATATGGATTAGTTTTTTGTTGATGTTTTGTTTTCGGTATTTTTATTATTAACTCTTAAACAATGAATAATTTTGAAAGACCAACAAGTTTTGCTTGTCAGTCGTTAATTTTTCATTATGATTCGAAACACTATTAATGCATTTTGCATGCATTTACTACGAGAACGAAACGGTGAAGAGGTCAATGAACTGACATCTAACTGTCATGAGTTGAATCAGCTGATAATTAAATTAGTATTCAGTTTCGTTGAATCTTCACATAAATAATTACGGCACAAAAATGGAAGAATATCTACAAGAAGACGAAATTAAAATAGAATATTATGATGATGGTGAAACGGACCCTTTGAGTGAGAAATCAAAAGAAAACACTTCTCTAAATAGCGACGTTCTGAATGTTTTCCCAAGCACAGAATATAAGGTTTGTAAACAAAATTATATGTTAGATAATCAGGAAAGGCCTTGGGTGTCATTTACTAATTCCATCCAAAAATATTGCCCTTTTCCTTATATAGATCCGAGTCAGAATATAAATGCTTTTCAATGATATTCAATATTATTTCTTTCCACTTTTTCAGGAGCCCTATAACAGTGACGTCATTCAATACGACTCTATTGATGATCATATACCATCACCTGGTATGACCATTTGTGATACAGAACAGGAAGACTTTGAAAACTATGTAAGTCCTAAAAGTATAAATGTTTATAGCTTTTCAGTTGCAAAATAAGATTAATTTTATGAAAGGTCAGATTTAAATAAAGCTTTTTCATATGTATTTATATATTATTCTGATGCTTGCTTTAGATTGTTTGCTTCTCTGAATTGCTTCATCAGTCATCTGAGATAACACTACTAGCAGAAATAAGATATATTAACTTGATGAATCATATTATTTCAGATTGATACCGAGTCAACAAATCATGTAAATTGGTATAAAGCTATTGACGAGTCTGGAAAATTTCTATGTCAATTCTGTGACTTAACTTACTCAACGGTCCAAACTATTCGGCACCATGTCAAAGTAAAACACCCTAATGAAGCAAAAGCATTGAAAAAGATTATCATAAATAACAAAAGAAACCCAAAAATCAAATGCCATATATGCAAGAAGAGATTCAAAATAGTGAATAATTTAAAAGAGCATATAAAAGAAAATCACTCTGAAAATATAAACAAATCTTGTCTTGTGTGCTTTGCAGCATTCAATAATGATGAAGAAATGACAGAACATTTGTACCAAAAGCATCAGAAACTAACCAACACCAAAGTATATGCCTGTTCTCTATGTGGATATCAAACTCGAAAACTATCCCATTACAAACAACACAGAAATACTCATATAAAAACGAAAAAACTGAAATGTGATTCATGTGACTATACTACGAGTTATTCACCGAATCTGAAGATACATCAGAGAATTCATACTAATTATAAACCATACTTATGTACATTTCTTAATTGTGGTTACCGCTGTAGCGCAAAATCAGCACTAAAGAGTCATCAACTGAAACATAATCCGGAAGAAAATATGTTGTACTGTGACAAATGTACTTATAAAACAGTGTATAGGAGCTCGCTGAAGAAACACATTGAAAGCCATAAGAGAAACAGTTTGAAAGCTATGTAGAATACTTCTAATCATCATCATATCAGCTGAAAGACGTCCACTGCTGAACATAGGCCTCCCCTAAAGATTGCCACAATGACCGGTTCAGTGGCACCCGCATCCAGTGGACTCCTGCAACCTTCACTACTTCTAATGGTGGTTTTTAAATATGATGTTCATGAGGACTAACTGTTTTATCACATTCCGTGTCATCCAAGCCCATATTTGGCACCTTTGTCCATTAAATAGTTGTAATTAACAGTTGAACAGTCAATGTGAAATACTTTGACTGCTACTAAGTATTTGTTTTGACTCTGTATGATGTCAGATATGGGTTAATTTTAATGGCTTGATTGGCCATCTGGCAGGCGCGGATCCAGGACTTCGTTGAGGGGGGGGCACTGCCCTATGGGATTATAGTATTTTATACATAAAACTGCACCTAGGTATACAAAAGTCCAGTGTGAGGGGGGGGCAAGTGCCCCCATTGCCCCCCCCCTGGTGGTGATAAGTACTATGTAGGTGACATTAAGATGATAACACAAACTAAAGTTATTGCCCAATGTACAAACACTGAATAAAAAGTGATAACAATTAATGTTTATTTCATTTTCTAGTCACTACCTTACTATTGTACAAGTGTACTTACATAATTAACAACAAAATAATATCTTAAATTCCTTGTAAAGCTTTAAACAACATAACGGCTCTGCCAAAATATTCTCACAGATAAAATTATGAGCAATAATATTGGTTTACATTTTTGACCTAATTTTATTTCATTTGAATAATGTGTAAACAAAATGCATTGATTTGAAGGTGAGTACTCACTTACTTATATTTTTTGTTCACTATTCTTCCAGTTCCAGTTTGATACATACAATGCATTTTATAACAAAAAAAAAAAAAGGTTTAACTCAAATTATTATGTCAAGAATGCATAGCTTGATACACAGTATGTATAGTGTATTTTATGCATTTGTAATTAATTATTCTTGGCCATCAAAAAAAGGTATACTTAACAATTGGCAATCATTGTCACTGAAGTGCATAACTTTTTTCAAACTATATCTGGGGCCCATTTCTCAAAAGCTTGTAACTTGTAATACAAGTGGAAGTCTCTTTTTAACACTATTACGGCCTGGCGACGACATTGGTCTAAGGCGACCAGCGGCGAGCGAATCCATGAGTTGGAGCGGGATGCCGATATAGGTACGAGAGGGAGCACCATACGTTTTCCGCTAAGCCGGGCGCCTTAGACCGATGTCGTGGCCGCGGCGTTAATTAGATAAGGACTTGCGCCTGTATTACAAGTTACAAGCTTTCGAGAAATGGGCCTCTGTTGATTCTGAATATGTCCAGTTGTTATTTGTACTCAAATATATCTTAGCTAGTTACTTATTTGATATCTCAGTGGGGAGTGGGTTTATGCCCATCCACATAGAAGTTTCTGGTTGCTTTTGGAAGTCTTAACTCCAAGCCTTCCAAATCCTTTGTTAGAGTTATTTGACATCCTGAAAACATATGAGCATAATTAATAATGATTTATTGTAAAATAAAAGCAGCAGTACACTTTTGCTACACAATAGGATAAGCTGATTTATATTGAGAATTTGAGATTTTTTAAAAGTTGTATCCCAGGTTTGAATTTTGGCGAGAGCATTATTTGTGTGTTTATTTATGACAAATATTTATGCCTTAGTCGTAGCTGTCTATGTATTTAATTATCTATATGTATATTAATATATAATAAGCTCTAATGGACCTTGTCATGGAACTAAATTGATTTGTGTTGTGTAAGATATCCCAAAATATTTATTTTCTTTTTTTTAATATCATGTCAGTGGCAAACGTTAAACATTATAGATGCCTGCATGCAACCCCAGGGGTTTCACATGCACATTGCCGACCCGTTAAGAACTTGTTCACCCCATACTGTGGTCTTAACAACTCACCTAATCTAGAGTTTTCTTTCAAAAATGGTGCCATGTCCAGTAAATCGTCTTCCTTCTCCTCAGACGGAGGTAATTGATCCAGGTAATTTTCATGTACATATACATGGCAAGTGGTACAGGCTAGCGATGCTTCACATGCTCCTAGAACAAATATTAAATGAGATATAGTACCATAAGATGGGGCTATAATAATCTATGATAGAATTACTACATCACTCATTTTTTATCTTTTACATTAGTCATTTTTAATTCATACACAGTGCATAAAATTTATTTTAAACTTTGTAGTTAATAAATTGTGTGTACCTAGTCCAAATCATATTTTCTTTCAGAAGATCATAAATTATTGTATTATTTTCTATAAATAAATTATTTTGACCAGTGGCGTAACTAAATCATCTGGGTATAGTTACGGGGCCCTATCAGTAAAAATCATCACATTGTACTCAGTTTCTTTAAATTCACTGCCTCTTGGGCTGGGGCCCTCTTTGGTTGGGGGCCCGTGGCATTGTGCCAGCCCTGCCACTCTATTGTTACGCCACTGATTTTGACTTAAATAATACTTTGAATAAGGCTTTGAATCTATTTTAAATCCCTAAATGCTAGCACATTATTTGCCCACACACATTATATTCTCGTAATGTAAAATATTTGAAATAAGTAGCCAAGTACCTAGTGTAAGTATAAGTGGTAGTAAGTAATAGGCTTTTAAAATAAACTTTATTTCATTTATCAATTAGCATTATTTATCACCTTCCATTTCGATTCCGTATCTATGAGCCAAATATAACACGTTGTCGCCGACCTTGCCTCTTACTGGGTGTTTATTGCCATCCTTAGTTATGTACACAATATTTACACTAGAAAAATAAATATTACACATTCAATCTTTACATCACAGAACAGTTTGATTTAATGGTATAAAATTATATGATTTAAAATATAAAATTCCAACTTACTGGAACTAAAATCTGCAGATCTTACGCAAGGAAAGCAAAGTAATAAGAATGTTAAATATGTAATATAAAGTAGTAAATTGCACAATAATAACAACACTTACACTTCGTCCTCTGACTTAGGGTCCTGCCACTCGTATTCACCGTGTTTCAAAGCTGTAAAATAATCATCAAATTTAGTACTTATAGACTTAATCGAACAACAAAACTGAGAAATTATGGTCGACCTGGAGTTACATGAAATCGTCTTATATTTGCTGGGTGAGGAACCCGTAACACTTTCAAATTCGACGAAAGTAAACAGCGTTTAAAAACAGCTTTAAACATTTTGATATTAATTGTTCATAACACAAAAAATCGACAAGTAAACAAACGTAAGGGTTATAAATTATCATACAAATTCCGTCATTTCGCAGTATGCATTGACACTTGACGTTGGTGAAGCGTTCTCCTCTTCTCCTGAAATATTAATACTTCTTGTCGAATTATAAATAAATAAAATGTGCTTCCAACTCAAAGCCGCTTTCAGGTTAGTTTAGGTAAGATTTTATGACACCAAAATGAAAAAATATTATATAATTTTTAAATGCTATTTAGCTAGCAATGGATCAAATTTAAGTAAAACGTAAAAATGCTTCATGAAAACGGTTCAGTGTTGCCATGGGTTTACAGATGCCTACTTGATGGGTAAATTCGATAAATCAGATTTTTCGAAGGTCTGTCTCGGCGAGATTCTCCATCTTGGTGGACGTGGAAGAAGTTAATTCTTTATGATGTTATGACATTAAATATTACATTATTTATTATAAATAGTACCGCTTTAAACGATAGCATTGACGATCATGTTAAACATTCTTCTCATGAAATAAATTAAGCTAAAATAAAAGTAAGTGAGTATATTACGCAGTGATAAAATAAATAACAAAAAAAAAAACTTGCAAACCCCATTTCAAGAAAATAAATATTTCCATACATTCTAAAAACTGGCAATTAGAGTCCTCACTAAATTACTGTAATGATGTATAATTCATAATCAGGGCCCGTAACTTTCATGCCGATGAGATCAATTTGACGTCACGCTCCATGTAGGGTGATCTCAAATAGTTTTATTGTTCATTATTAATCATTAGTCGTTAATCATTTTAATCATGTACAAATCACTTCAAAAGAAGTACATTTACACGTGAAATAAGTAACGCCTACTTGATACGTGAAACGTAACTAAAACTACTTAATTTGTTTTTATACATTCATTTTATTAAATGATATTGTTAACACACTTCAATAATTACGTAGAAAATAGAATTCCTCGTTAACGTGCACTACGTATAAAGTAGGAATTATTTATTTCACAAGTATACAATATACTACTTTTGAAGTACATGATTAAAATGATTGACGGCTAATGATTAATAATTAACAATAAAACTATTTGGGATCACCCTAAATGGAGCGTGACGTCAAATTGATGTCATCGGCATGAAAATTACGGGCCCTGTTCGTAATAGTCGCTTTTATGCTTTACCGTCGAAGTAGAAGTTCACGTCCGCGACGAAATCTATGGTACCTGTCTTAAAATGCTCCAACAAATTAACATGAAAATCTATGCAGATGCTTTATTACGCCATAATATCATGAATGAATTTTGAGTAGAATGTCATTTTTAGACGTTAAACACACAAACTAATACCCTTGCCGGGACCAGAAGCCAGTGAGTCTGAAACCTCCCAACAATCCCAACAGTCCCAACTTCTTTCGTGAGGTCACTCTATCGGCTGCGGACTAAGCGTGTCAGTTGTTTACGTACATACTAACTCTTTTTATTATTACATAGTGTCCGACCGAAACATGTTTTTTTGCCGAAACAAACTGAAGCCGAAGGTTCGGTTATGATTATAGTTTCGGCCGAAACCGAACCTTTTATAAATGTGATTAAAACATCGAATAAAATGACAATAGATAGTTTCTTGACATATATGAATAATGCAACATGTCGTTGGTCCAATATTACGTGGTTCTACACGCGTCTAAACTAACGTATGCGGAATGAAATAAATAATAATATTATTACTTTCTTAAACATTCACGTCTCTTAATATCGATTTTAACAAGTATTTATGCAAGATAAAAACTACTTGAATCCACTTCAGTTTTATGGTACTTTATTAAATTTATTGATATCGAAAAAACAGATGTTAGCATTTTCATGCCTCTATTTTTATCTTCTGTAGGAAAACTTTTTAAACAAACATCCTTTGCTCATAATATTTCATATTCTAGTCAATTGGGAGGTTGGTACCTACTGACAATAATAGTTAAGTACTAATGCTAAAATGTTTATGAACAATACTTACAATTCGTTCACCGTGACATCCGTTACTGCAAAACCAGTGTTTTTACACTTTTTGTCCAAATGACGATGTCACATTTTCATAGTTCGAAGAGTTTCCTGCCAAACCCTACGCCAGTTCAGATGACTCAACGGAGCCACGCTGTTGCGTCACCTAAATCTAGTTAACTTTTGTTGTCTTAATGTTTTTTCAAATTGTTTATTTTTAGTTGCATGACGCATTGGTTTTTAACTGTAATGTCGTGTAAACGTATGTTTTAATAAAATAAAAAAATAAATAGTTGTTTATTTTTATTTTCGGTGTTGATAGGCTTGCTCTTTGTGAAAGTATCGTGATGCCCTTGCTTTAAGGATTTTTTTTATCGATTTTGTTGTTGTATTTAGAAGTCCTTCTGCGCTCTCTGTTCGATTTTGTGATTCGGTGTAACGTAATTTCCTTTATTCGAGGTCTCTATAAAAAAGTGACTGTCGGCAAAATGTTACATTACACTAGGGTTTTTCTAATATTATTAATTGAAAAGAAAAAGTATGCGAAATTATTATTAAACAGTGTTTTAAATCTTGCCTACTTCTACAAATTTAGAATTATCGTTGATTTAGGCCATAGCAAATGTGTCCTGTGGTTCACCGAAATTGTTCGACTTGATTGGCCATAATTTCTAAAGAAAAATGCCAAAACCCCCAAAACTTTCCAAATTAATTAACAAAATATGTATGTAATAATTTAGCATTGAGATACAATTTCAATTTAATTTTGTTGTTTTTTTTACTTATTAAAAAGGCCATAGTCGGATTTTCATAGTAAGTCAGCCTTTAAATCAACCAGACTCTAGTATTTTTTTGTGAGTACCTCTTATGGTGAAGAATATTTCTGCTGAGTATCAACGTCCTATCGGTGACAGTTTTTGACTTATGATTTTTTTTAGTTTTTTCTTTAATGTGTTGTATCTCAGGATGTATAAAAGCGAATTGCTTCAAATTTTGAAATAATGTTCTTTATTTAGATATGCATCGAATTTAAAAAAATGAATATCGATTGTCGTATAAAAAAAAGAAAAAAAAAGACCAAAAAATTTTTCATATTTTTTTTTGTGTACCTATGAAGTAGTGACACCTCTATTTTCTTTTTCTAATTATAGACCATACATTGGCCTACTAGTTGCCTAAGTATCAAAATTTTCCAAGCGGTACTTCTTACCAAAAATCGGCAATATGTGTGGTCAAGTTCTGCATTAAATCGGTGTTTTTCAATGTAGTATACAAACTCTTCAGTTTTCTTATCAGGTTATCTTATTTAAGAGTAAATGCTAATGACAATCATCATGACATCATGGTGACATTAAGTTGTCATTAGCATTTACTCTAAATAAGAGTAATAAGAGTAAATGCTAATGACAATCATCATGACATCATGATGACATTAAGTTGTCATTAGCATTTACTCTTAAATAAGATAACCTGATAAGAAAACTCAAATATAAATGAAGAGTTTGTATACTACATTGAAAAACACCGATTGAATGCAGAACTTGACCACACATATTGCCGATTTTTGGTAAGAAGTACCGCTTGGAAAATTTTGATACTTAGGCAACTAGTAGGCCAATGTATGGTCTATAATTAGAAAAAGAAAATAGAGGTGTCACTACTTCATAGGTACACAAAAAAAATATGAAAAATTTTTTGGTCTTATTTTTTCTTTTTTTTATACGACAATCGATATTCATTTTTTAAAATTCGATGCATAGCTAAATAAAGAACATTATTTCAAAATTTGAAGCAATTCGCTTTTATACATCCTGAGATACAACACATTAAAGAAAAAACTAAAAAAAATCATAAGTCAAAAACTGTCACCGATAGGACGTTGATACTCAGCAGAAATATTCTTCACCATAAGAGGTACTCACAAAAAATACTAGAGTCTGGTTGATTTAAAGGCTGACTTACTATGAAAATCCGACTATGGCCTTTACCTAATTTCATTCTCTATGCGTTAGATCTTGAGGAAAATGTGATTATTGTTGTCTATAGGCAAAGGCACTTCTTTTAAAAAGATGAAACTAATAATTATAGAACTGTTATCGAAAAAACGAAATGAATAACAAAAAGTATACATCTGTCTCCCGTATTCATAATGAAACCAGCTTAATCAAAACAATATGTGTAAAAAATTTACAACATCCCTATTCTAACTGACATTGACTCCAAAAATGTTGTCATATCACAATTACGTTATACGTTTATACTGAAAGAAATGCTTTAAATTATTCATTCACCTATTATTTTATTATATTATATATATACCAAGGATTATTATTATTATTTAAAAACTTGAAACATGCACGTAACTAAGACTAATGTTAAAGTTATTTAATGAAATAAATAAACTTCCGCAGTTGCGACCTCTGTATACCTATTTTAAGTAACCAATATATCTGTCAATTTATTTGTCTATCTATTGAGAAAATAAAATACTCGTTAAGAATTACTCTCTTACGGACGAACCCGACGTTTGCCGAACGCGATCCGAAAGTACGATGTTTATAGTTTCGGTGGTGCCGAAAGGTTCGGCTGTTTTTTGGCCGAAACCGAACCTTCGGCCAAAACACTATTTTTAAGCCGAAACCGGCCGAAACCGAAACCGAAACTTCGGTCGGACACTATTATTACGGCATGTTTATGGTGCGATTCATAACTCATACGCACATTCAAATATTATAAATGTGTGTTTGAGTTAGCTTTAGTACGGGGATATGGCTATTGTATGGATATGAAGCCATGACAGAAATTTATGCGTGTGTGCGTTAAAAATATTCACATATATTCAAGGCGGACGAGGTAGGTCACGCTACTTCGTTCACCTCGAATTTGACAAGAAATACTTTGGTCGGATAAGGAATGTGATATTTTCTGATTCCCTTTTAATACATATGTACCAATCGTAGCACGTGTTTTGGAGACTTTCCGTTGCCTACCGTCGCACGGTGGGCTAAAAATCGGCCTCCATAGAAATAGAAACCGAAGTCTTAAATATGAACTTTTTTTATTGAAATAGTTTTTGTTGGGTTTTATTATGTCCCGAAATTAATCTTAGCTATACTTCGTTTTATTTAAGATTAGAATTATCTGTCAAACGGGTGAACAAAGAAGCAGTGGTCGTAAACCTTCCTTCTTCGATTTCGGCCGATACCACTGAATTTCTCGGAACTTATGTCCATACAACATATCAAACATATTGCGAAAGTACAAATCAAATTATTTATTAACTAAATATTTTTGATTAGTACTTTTAATTTTTCTCCAGTAGTCACACTACTTAATACTATATAAATTATAAATATTAGATGTCATATACCTAAGAAAAACGACCAAGATCACCTAGGTATGTCCGAGGTGGGGATCGAACCCACGTACTCAGCTTTCGCGGCTGATGCCTGTACCCCTGTATCGAGTGGCCGAGGGGTACAGGCATCAACCGCGAAAGCTGAGTACGTGGGTTCGATCCCCACCTCGGACATAGGTGATCTTGGTCGTTTTTCTTTGGTATATGACATCTAATATTTATAATCCATACATATCATTTGATATTTGCCGATAGCTGAACGCATAGTTTTCACATTTATTATTAATTTGTTGGCAAAACTGTATTTAAAAAAGTTATAAGTGTTTTATAAGCAAGATGGCGGCAATTTAGAAAAAAGATATATATTGAAAGTTTTCATTTCGTGTTTGGCGGTTTTTAACAAAGTATTTTTTTTAATTTGTAACTAATATCGTACCGATTTTACATTTACTGAATTTAATGAAGTTTACAGTCTAAAATTTAACAATATTTGTATATTTAATCTGGCTTACATTATGCACTCCCAATACTTTTAAAAGTCATGTATTTAAGGATTTAAACTATCGGTATAAAAGCGGACACGGTGTCATAAAGACTGAGCAGATAACAATACTAAGACAACCCTACGCATCGGCAACATCGTTTAGTATTTGTCGCCATTATAGGCGGTCTGGGACGCTCTAATGTAGTTTGAATTTGGTAACAAGTTAGAAAATAAAACTCAGATGACATACATAGTTTTAACCCAATAAATGTTATATACCGTAGCCAACGATATGCCAGCAGTCTCAGCAGTCTTTTTCACACGTTCCGATTTAGTGGGATATTCCTTTCTATGGCACATTTTTTAATTTGTTAATATTCACCACCATCCGCTTTTCACTGGTAGTCACAGGATTTTGCTTTCATCCATTTTAAATGTGCACCAACAAACAAAATATCTAAATAGATCAACAATTAATAACGAAATTGAACAAAAACGATAACAACAATCTTTAAGTAAGCTAACAGCAATATAAAACACAATCGACAACAATATGAAGTCGAATGACAGACAGTGACATTTTAAAATTGTGTGAGAACTCTGCCTCTTTAGGTTTTTTAATGTACAACCTTTCCATGAAAAATTGCAAACGCAATTTATTAAAATTATTATCTTTTCATCTTAGAATATAAATTAACTAACATTATGTTTCTTATCTGTTCACAACACTGAGTAATGTGTATTAATATAGCATGATAATAAATTCGTGATATTTAATAACTCGTATTTACTGTTCGGTCCGCAGAATTTGCCTCTAAAAAAACCTTATATCTCGTTCTGCGAAGGTCTTTCTAATGCTAAAAAAAACGAAGTATAATTTGGTTGGAAAAATAATTAATTATAATTTTTTTTCAAAATCTTTGTATGGCGCGTATCGGAAAAATCGAGTTTTCTTCGAAAATAATGAATTTCCCGTTATATCCTGACAGATGAGTTTAAAACTAATTATTTTAGATTTTTCCACATTGTTAAAATTTTCCTACGGGGTGCACTTTTTTTAAAAAAAAACGATTTTTTTTTACTTTTTTTTATTTCATTTGTTTGTTGTAATATGGTTAAACTCGTTATTTTAAATGTAAAAAATGAATTTGAGTTTGATCGACCCAATAACTTACGCGTAGTGATTTTTTTTCTAAACAAATGTATTGAGTGTACGAGTAAAAGGATTTTTTCTTCAAAAATTCAAGGTATACCGCAATATCCTTGCAGATAATTTAAGTACCAACTATTATGGATATTTTGAAATAACGCCAACTTTTCTGTCGTATGCACTTATACAGAGTGTTTTTTTTTAAGTGGGACAGTATCAGTATGGGGAAATCGGAAACACTAGAAGATACAAGGAAGCTGTCTTAGGAGATATTAGGTATTTTTTTGAGATAACAATTTTGGCATTTTCAAAATTTTGGTCAAGTGCGAGTTGTGCCTAAAAATTTATAATATTGTTAAAAAAATTTTTTGACGCAGGTCGACGTGATTTCATGCGTAGACAATTTTATTGTATTAGATAAAAAAAATCTGAACAGCAGAAGTTAGTCAAATTTAAGAAAACCATTTCTCATATTACATCCGCTGTGAAGTGTCTACTACTTCAAGGTCAATATTTAAAAAAACTTACACTTTTCGAACACGACATTTGAATTTGGATGGTTTTATTTAAGTTCAAAAGGATTCTAATAAGTTACATGTGGCGAGCTCATAAAGAAAAGAAAAACTTTAAATTTGTAATGGTCATTGAGTACCTATTCGTAGTTTAAATTTCGTTGAATATTTTAATTTTTTTTTCTTTATGAGCTCGCCACATGTAACTTATTAAAATCCTTTTGAACTTAAATAAAACCATCCAAATTCAAATGTCGTGTTCGAAAAGTGTAAGTTTTTTTAAATATTGACCTTGAAGTAGTAGACACTTCACAGCGGATGTAATATGAGAAATGGTTTTCTTAAATTTGACTAACTTCTGCTGTTCAGATTTTTTTATCTAATACAATAAAATTGTCTACGCAAGTAGGTATATATTGGGCATACTAGATCACTTTAATACTGATTGCTGCAACGGAACGGAAACAAACATCAATAATAACCTGAATTTCATCAGAAACTGTAAAACGCATTTGGCCGCTCACTGCGTTCGCTCTATGCGGGTTACAGTTTCTGTAGAAATTCAGGTTATGATTGATGTTTGTTTCTGTTCCGTTGCAGCAATCAGTATTAAAGTGATCTAGTATGCCCCAATATATAACTACTAATCAACTTGTTCAAATTATCATTAAAGTGATCTAGTATGCCACAATATATAACTACCGATCAACTTGTTCAAATTTATTTATACTACTGATCAACTTGATCAAATTCGTTAACAGTTATTTTGTCGTGTGCTTGTCAACTTATTTATTCCAAAACAATGCATGATTAATTAGTTAAAGGAAAAGCAAAAACACACCATATACACAGAGCTGATCAGTTTCTGTGAACACGTAGACCCCCAAGGCGTTATGAGCCCTGGCAGAGGATCTCACAACATTCATCGGTCTATAGTACCAAGTAGACTTTCGATTGCTGTGTGTGATAAAGTACGTTCCACTTTACAGAGCTGGCCAGGCTCCGTTAGGTGGAGTGCGACTCCCAAGGAGTAGTAAATCCCTGGCAGAAAGCCGCCGTACTTTTGGTTGGATCCTCCTTACACTATCGACCGGTATAGTGAAGAATTCTCCGTGTCGTACAGTACCTACCATGAGGTATAGGGTTATACACTGTACACGCCACGTTTACCGTCACCACGTTGTATTTGTACAGTACCTACCGTAAGGTCGGATTATTTACCGTACACGTTACCACGTTACAAATTCAACATTATAAAGTTGGCCAGACATTATAACATTGAACTTATAGGAGTATAATGACATCCGGTCAGCGTTGTCACCAGTACTCCGTCATTACCATCGTCATAACTTGTATTTATACAAACTATTATAAAAACTTCATAAGCGCGATGTAGGTCTGAAGATCTGATTGGTTGATACATGTGACGTGGATATACAGAGTTTTATTGTGTTTTGAGCATATATAATGACTAATTTCAACAATATTTCTATCATATTTAAGTTCGAAATACAATATGCGAGACTATTGAAATCCAAATTACGTGTAAACATGTCTTCACAATATAAACCAATAAAAGAATAAATTAGGTTTATGCAAAATCAGTCTTATTCCCTAAACATGAAGACTATTTCATTTTACTTTAAAGTTACATTAGGTACATAATATTGTGTGAAGACATTTCGTACTTTGTCACAGTCACATTCAATATGAAACCCGTTAGAGATGTCATATTGCTCTTGCTGTGACAAGGTGCGAAATAGTACGAGAATCAATTTCCTTATCTGGACGTAGGTAGTGTACTATTAACCCACTCAACGCAAATAGTCGAATCTACTTATATGCTTTGTTCCTTTCACACTTTGGTATAAACAAGCGATAGAGTATGTACATATCAGAGGAGTCGTACGAAGGTAATTCACTACGAGTGTTCAAAGAATAACTGTGTAGTAGACTGGTCACTACTTCTACCTTTATGTAATGGATATGAAAATGAAAGTTTTATGAAAAAATATATATGATATAGGTATGCCAGGGAAAATATTTAATGCGCTTTTTTTTTATTTGCTAACCTATTTGAGTATCCCACTGCTGGGCAAAGGCCTCTCTCCTGGCTCTCCATGACTCCGGATTCTGTGCCTCTTCCGGCCAGTTGTTTTTTTAATCTTAATTTAAAATTATTTTCCAACGAAATAGACTAGAAGTTTTCTTATTTAAATGCAGTAGATGAAAAACGATATCACTTTCTACCCTGTCTCTATATAAGTCATTTATTTCTTAACAGAATAGGTAGTATCTTATCAGTCTATAAAAAAATGGATTCATTAACTATATATGATTTTCATAAAATATTAAATATGAACGTGTTTGGAAAAATACAATTTATATTTGGTAGTAAAAAATACCACTTTAGTGCTCGTACAGATTCGTATGAAAACATGGATGCTAAGACATACACCTGGGATATACTGACAGATATTGAAAAAATGGATACTAAACTTGAAGTGTATGAACAAAGTGGAAATTATTTT
This sequence comes from Thaumatotibia leucotreta, assembly GCA_025490895.1. NCBI lineage: Eukaryota > Metazoa > Arthropoda > Insecta > Lepidoptera > Tortricidae > Thaumatotibia > Thaumatotibia leucotreta. Next base: position 5,024 of record JALPQI010007035.1, on the reverse strand, counting down.
ATAAAAGTTATTAAACCTATTCGAGTGATACAAATTAATTTGACTCATGATGAATTTTACGATTTACTACCATATTTGAAACCTAATATGTAAGAAAGTGATATTTTGTACTTATATCTTGAATAATTCCACTGTATAGGTATACTGAATATTTGGTGTTATTATTTGTTAAAAATAAAAATGTTAAAAGTTTTGATAAAATCTTTAATCATTGAAAAACTTTTTGTATGTTTGATTTTGTTATAAATTAGATGTTATAAGAATAAAAAATTTAATTACTTAAGTATTAATTTAATCCTTTACACCATACCCACTAACTAGGAAAACTCAAATCCTACATCTTTTCCCCACAAACTATTTAATAGGTACTTTCGATATTATTGATGAAAACGAATGTACACATCTATGGTGGAGTCACTGATCATTAAATTGGATGACGCAATACATGCGTTCCAAAGAGTGCCGGCTATGAACGGCGCCTTGTGAGCCTATATGATACTTTTGTTTGTCATGTGTTATATTACTTGTACTGTAATATGTATACGTTGTCATGTATTAGGGCTGTACATTGTGATTTTATTACGTATGTATGTTCGTCTTCCTTTTCATAATAATTTCATACCTGTAAATAGGCGTTCAAATTTGGTTATTAGAAATTAATCCATAAACTTGTATACCGTCCTTAATGGTTGTGTTTCAAAAGAAAATTACTTGACCTAAATTAAGTTAAAGCTTTTGCAGTATTAACGTTTTACTAAGCTCAATATAGTAAATACATTTAGTAATCATTTACTTAGTTAAGGTCATTGTAGTGTTTGTTTTACATTAGCGGGTGATGCATCATGTAATGAATACTAGTTATCTTTTTACTGTATCTGTTTAGCTCAATGATTAGCTGGTAGAGAATGCCTTTTAACATTAAGTTCACCATTTGTACAATATTCGATGTTTTGTGCAATAAAGTTAAAATAAATAAAATATAACTAAGTTATTTCCATTACATTACCTACATTACAAAAAAGTGATAATGTAATCTGACGTATTTTAATGTAATCAATTTTAAAATAAACGATAGTGACAACCCTTAGAAGTAGAGAAATACTGCACTGATATGTAGAAAAATGTTCCCATCAACAATAGCTTTTGATAATTGGATCGTGAATTAAAGAACTTAAGACATAAAATTGCATTTGAATTTTGTCTTGAGATAAACCTTTTATAGCTTAGCAGAAAATTTTGTTCTTCGATTTCAAAATTAATGAAAATTTTACATTTTTACTGCGAATTTCCTGTGGGAAGCAAGTGCTTTAAATAAATACATTTGTGATTTATTAATTTGGATAAACATGTAAGTAAGTCCCTACCTTAAATTGAATTCATTTATTTTGCTCATATAATTAATTTCTTTTAAATATTTTAAAAATAAAAGGTTGTGTTTTCATACTTATTAACAATTTTGTTCTTTTACTAGGTCGGACTCAGAATTTGAAACCTTCGCAAACCTGACCCCTATCGCTAATAAAAAGAAACCTGAGAAATTCGACTATTCAGCGAGGTAATCTTGTGTTCTATAAAAATTTTTAGACTATTTGATAAATTGAAATTATTTAATACTAATTATTATTATTTTTCTTTAGATCGGATTCAGATGACACAATTAACTTGAACGCCCAGACGGTAAAAAAGCCAAGGACACCTGCAAAGAAAAGGTACGTGTATGAAAATCAGCCTTAGTTTAAGTACCTACCTGTTTTTTTTTACTGTTTCGTTCGTTAGTACTAAAGAGTGTCTGTGTATATTTATTAAAATTTTATTGATTGATTACTCGTATTAAACCTAGTTTGTGTCATTTTCAGATCTGTGGAAGGTGAAACAAAAGAAGCAGGCAATAAAAAACAGAAGGCATCGACTTCAAAATCGTAAGTATTCATTGTTTTTGACGTGATGAAAAGTTTTGTCGAGTTAATTGTTTTTCATGTTTTTTTATTCATTAGTACCTATTTATTTATTTAAAGTTTATTGCACAGTATTAAAATAAATAAATAAATAATGACAAATGGTAAACTTAATATCGTATGGCATTATTTATTAATCAATCAGTTATTTTTTATTTAATTTACTTATATTGTATGGATTTTGATAGTCTTATGGCGGTATATTTATTAGGTATTATTTTATTGCTCAGGTCTGTGAAGAAAAATGAAGAACCACTGCCGTGGAACAATTCTTTCGACTTGTTTGGCTTGCTGACAAAGGACGAGGTAGCTACTGCGGGTCAGAAGGAGACTTCAGTTGTTCTACCAACGGTCCTGACTTCGCGTGTAGCCAACGGGTCGGTGGTTCGACGCAAATACATCGATGGTGAATTTTACGTAGAAATTAAGGTTTACAAAACAGCTGATGCTATTTCAGTGGACCGCCAAGACCGTTGGCAAAAGGCTCTTAATTCATTGAAAATCCAAATAGACAGCAACGGCGAAGAGTGGAAAAAACTTCAAAGTTTTTTCAAAAGTGCGCGTAAAGCGTTGGCTGACACGGAATCAGTCTTTTACGCTCATAAAGCCGAATAGTTGTTTTTTTTCTTTTTAATGTTTTTTTTCTTACCCAATTTTTTTAAATAAGGGTTAAAAATCATTTTATTTGCACAGTGCAGTATATATGTGCTAGGTTTCTAAGTTTAGGTTTGCTGTGTTTCATATTAAATAAATATATTAAAATGCCATTTTGTTCAAGCTGTTCGATTACTATCGAAAAGCGTAAATGGGTAGGCCATTTACGCAGCAATCTGCATAAAACAAATTGTTCGGAAGAGTATATAAAAGGTGTTTTTAGAATATCGTCTGCGTTTCGTTCGAGAATTGCTACTTATAAATTGATTGCAGATGATGATGAATCAATTTTACTACCAGCAGAATTTTTATATTCTTTATGTGATAAGGTGCAATATCTGATAAATGAAGCCATTCAAATCCATACGTCGGTGAAGGTTAATTTTGAACTATTTAGTTTATTTTATTTATGTAAAGATGATACACAAGAAATAAAATCATTTTGTACTAAAAACATGATAATCCATACACATTATGACTTTGAAAAAATTTTCACATCAATCACTGCAGAGTTAGTGAACAAAATAGAAAGTTTTCAGCATAAAGACAGTGGATGGTCGTTTTTGAGTAACTCACATCTTGAAATAAACATAAATAAGTACGAACCGATGAAAGGGTCTAGTTTTTTTAGAATTGCCTGAATTTATAAAAAATAAAAAGGCATGTATAAATATCAAAAATAAAGATGATTGCTGTTTTCTGTGGAGTGTTGTTGCAGGCTTGTATCCTGCAAAACGGAACACGAATCGTACTACCTCTTATCCACATTTCAAAGATGTTTTAAATATAGAAGGTTTAACATATCCAGTCACTTTCCATGACATTTCATTATTTGAACGCAACAACACTAGTACAAGTATAAATGTGTATGGTTTAAAAGACACAAACGTGATTGGACCTCTTTACAAATCAACATATAAAAGAGAACATAGAATAAACTTACTTCTTCTAGAAAAAAATGAGCAGACGCACTATTGTTTAATAAAAAACTTGTCTAGACTCGTTAGGAATCAGATAACGAAGCATCATAGTGCACTACATTTTTGTGATAATTGCCTATTGTTTTTTAATAGCAATGAACAGTTAATCAACCACAATTGCCTACGCGTTGCGACAGTGTTACCAAAACCAGGCAGTACTATTAAATTTGATCACTATGAACGAACACAAACGGTGCCTTTCGTCGTTTATGCAGATTTCGAAACATTATTAGAAACATATCAGGGCTGCAGCAATAAGCCTACAATATCAGATTCCTTTTTATTTCAGAGACATATACCAGTAGCATTCGCTTTTAAACTTGTGTGTTCTTATGATGAAAATTTAAATGATTATGTTTCCTATAGAGGTCCCGACTGTGTTCAAGTATTTGTTGAATCTCTCTATAAAAAAGTTAAAGATATATCTAGAATTTTAGGGATATCAAAACCAATAATAATGACTGAGTCAGACTGTGAAGCATTTTCGAATGCGATAATTTGCTATATTTGTCAGGGTCTCTTATGGGAAGAAAATAAAGTTCGTGATCATTGTCATTTATCAGGAGTGTACCGTGGTGCAGCTCATTCGCAGTGTAATTTGAAACTTCAGGTCCCGCGTTTTCTTCCTGTGTTTTTCCATAACCTTTCTGGGTACGACTGTCACCTATTTGTTAAAGAACTGTGTAAATCTCCAGGCGAAGTAAAATTAATTCCAAAATCCATGGAAAAATATATTTCATTTACAAAATATGTATTTTTGAAAAATGAAGAATGTTTTTCGCTCCGGTTTGTAGATTCTTTTAAATTTTTAGACTCCAGTCTAGACAATTTGGCAGAAAGCATGGATAAATCTGATTTTTTCCATTTAAGAAAAACTTTTCCAGATACAAATCAATTCAAGTTATTACTCAGGAAAGGTATTTACCCTTACGAACATATGAAATCTTGGAAATCGTATGAAGAAAAAGAGTTACCCTCTCAGAATGATTTTTTTAGTTCGATATCTAACCAGACGGTAACTAGTGAACAGTTTGAACATGCTAAATTAGTGTGGAAGACATTTAAAATCATGGATATGGGACAGTACACAGATCTCTATTTAAAAACTGATGTTCTACTTCTTACTGATATATTTGAACATTTTCGAAAAACAAGTAAATTACATTATAAATTAGATCCGGCATTTTATTTAACGGCACCAAGTCTATCATATGATGCAATGTTATTAAAAACTAATGTCACTCTAGAGCTTATACATGATTTTGAAATGATTCGGATGATACATAGGGGAATCCGTGGTGGGATATGCTTGTGTTCGAATAGATATGCTGAAGCTAATAATATGTATATTTAAAATTATGATAAAAATAAAGAGGATTCGTATGTGGTGTATATTGACTGTAATAATCTTTACGGTTATAGTATGTGTCAGTAC
>JALPQI010007034.1:0-53022 GCA_025490895.1 Thaumatotibia leucotreta | reverse complement strand
TATCCATTATTCTGATTTTCTGCTGCGGGGTAAATTCCTGTTTAGTAATTGATTTCCTTTGATTTTTAAGGTATATTTAAGTACTGTAATACATATAAATTAAGGTGTCCTTGATCAAATAGCAAACCCTATACAAACATTGACATTAAGTTGGTATGGGTTCCCATCATCTCAGAGCTGAACTCTTCTGTATAGCAATATTCTTAATAAATACTGTTTCTAGTTTATAGCTTCTGGCATTTTTTATGGCATTCTGCTTTTAAAGTACCAAGGTACTTGGAAATAACTGGTAGAAGCCTAAATGGTTCTGGCATATTTACTAATATTTTTTATTTTTATATTTAAGTGCAATGTAACAGGAATATATTGTGTTTGTTTGTTTGAATCTACTCTGTGGAAAATGTTTGTATTTATAAATAAAATAAATCTTAATCCAAATAAATTTAGATACTAAAACATTATTTTCACTAATATCAATTACTAATGTGATCTGATTGCCCTTTGGCAAATACCTCTCCTAGGGTTTTCCAAAGTTCTCTGTTTATATGTTGATTTGACTGTCTATGGTCTTATCTTATTAAGTTCATGTTGCTCCTGCAGCTGCTTTTAATTCATCCTTCCATCTTTTTCTTTGCTTTCTTTTTCCCTCTCGAGGATACCACTCCGTGGCATCATTTCCCCATTTATTCTTCATTCTTTATATTGTGTGGTTCATTTCCATTTCAGTCTTTTACGTCACAGTGTGTGTGTCATATCTGTCACACTAGTTTTTACCCTTATATCAGTACTGTAATATCTTTTTCCTAACTAGTGCACAAAAACGAACTTTGCGCACGCTTCGCGCGCGGTAATTTCTCTTTTTGACGCACTTGTTATGAAAAAAATCATCCCTAACACGTGCAAAAACTTTTTTTTAACTCGGGTAATTGTCGCCCTCGTTTCACTCGGGCTCCAACTTTCACCCTCGCCGAAAAAAGTTTTCCCGCACTAGTTAGGAAATGTACTATTTCATCACACCTGTTCGGTAAGTGCGCCAATGCGCGCCGTAGATGCGTCATCACACCCTAGGGCTGTCAAGGATTTTCATACAACATTACGTCGCACTAGCGCGGCGCGCGTCGCGCCGAGATTTCATTCTTGATTTTGAGAAATGATTTAGACTATTTTAGAGTAGTTTTGTGAAAATATATTATGAAAAACATTGTGTGTGCCACAGGCATTACACAAATTCTTATTTAATACACAATGTACTATTATAAAAGACAAACCCCTTTATTAATTAATGTCTTCTAACGTAACAAGCCGCTAAATATGCGTCCCCTTCAGTCTTATCACTATGTTCATAAGAGCTAAAGGGACAAACTATACTTAGCGGCTTAAGTTAGGAGACGTTTATGAATAAGGCACTGGTCTCACCGCAAGCTACTAAGCTATGAACTATCCGCTATAAATACGAACAGAATCTACTACTATCCGCTATAAAGAGACACGGTGATACTCGCCTAGCTATCACCGCCGGGCGAGTATCGCCGTGTCTCTTTTATTTACACGGGAGTGCGTAACTTTTGTTCGTATTTATAGCCGATAGTTCATAGCTTAGTAGCTCGCGACCAGTGCCTAAGGGGGTAATATTATTTTCGCTAGTGAGCCAGAGGGCGTACCATCCACGGCGCTCCGCGAGATCTCCGTGCTGCGCACCCTGCGGCATGAGGGGGTGGTGCGGCTCCTGGATGTACTGCTGGCGGACCGCAAGCTGTTCCTGGTCTTCGAGTACATGCACATGGACCTGAAGCGGCTGATGGACCTGACGAGGGGCCCGCTGCGGCCGGACCTCGTTAAAGTACGGTCATTTTAATTATAACCTCGAAAATTTCCATCTCATATTCAAACGTAACAAAACCGTCTGAGAGGTCACCACTTAAAACTTGTTGCTAGCCTGTCTCATAACCATACCTGGGATAACTGGGGGCAAGTTGTAGGGATTTGATATCGATTAAAAAGATGTCGACATAATTATAATAAAAAATGTGCTTATTGAACATTCTCGATTACAGTACAGAGGTTCAATGTCATAATTATCTGATATCGGGCTTCTTCAGATAGTAAAAACTTGTATGCAGATGTCATTTTAATCAAAATGACAATTTAAATATTGATAATTTAATATTAATTGTATATTTTGAAAATTATTTTAAAATAAACGTGTAACTACACGTTTCAAGTTATTTTTAATTTGTTTTTTTAACCTATGTCCGAGGTGGGGCAATATGTTCTACAGTACAGAGGTTCAATGTCATAATTATCTGATATCGGGCTTCTTCAGATAGTAAAAACTTGTATGCAGATGTCATTTTAATCAAAATGACAATTTAAATATTGATAATTTAATATTAATTGTATATTTTGAAAATTATTTTAAAATAAACGTGTAACTCTACCCGTTTCAAGTTATTTTTAATTTTAATTGAAGAGTAAGTACCTAATATTTATTTATGCCAAATAACATTTTGATGTTGTCATTCACAGTAACATCGATATATTTTTAGTCGATAAAATATTTTGCTACATCACTTTCGTATAAATGCCCCGAGTTATCCCAGGTATGCTCATAACAAGCCTCACAAGCACTTCCTGAGCAACAGAGTAGTCAGAGAGTGGAATCAGTTGCCTGAGGAAGTGGTCTCACTGAATGTCAACCAGTTTAAGAAGTGACTTGACAAACAACAGTAATAGAAGCGCGAGATCTCCGTGCTGCGCACCCTGCGGCATGAGGGGGTGGTGCGGCTCCTGGATGTACTGCTGGCGGACCGCAAGCTGTTCCTGGTCTTCGAGTACATGCACATGGACCTGAAGCGGCTGATGGACCTGACGAGGGGCCCGCTGCGGCCGGACCTCGTTCAAGTACGGTCATTTTTATTATAACCTCGAAAATTTCCATCTCATATTCAAACGTAACAAAACCGTCTGAGAGGTCACCACTTAAAACTTGTTGCTAGCCTGTCTCATAACCAAACCCCGGATGACGGGAGCAAAAATGGACTTGTCACTAGTGCTTAGTTAAATATCGACTATTCTATATCGAGATCCATACCAACATTTTAAAAATTAGAAATGTATTGATCAATAGTAATTTATGCAACCATACGATACGTACCTAATCAGAGGCATTGCGATCTAAAATTGATATACAATATGTTAATAATACCTACTCCCACAGGGCAGTTACAAAACCGAAATCAAAAAGCCTAAAACCCAGCTTGTATATCGTTCAAAATCACAAAGTGCACTTGTTGAGATTACTTATACATCCTCAAGGCGAAATTATTCACAAGAAATATCAGAATGTGTTGACAAAAAAAGTTGGTGCTTTTGCTTTAAAAATCTTATATATTTTTTTATATCTGGAAAAGAAGTGGAACTACTAGGGAAACATAATAAATAAGTATAATCTATAAATTTCAAATTAAAAAATTGTTCATATGTATGTCGATAGAATAGTCGATATTTTATTAAGCACAAGTCCATTTTTGCTCCCGTCATCCGGGGTGTGCTCATAACAAGCCTCACAAGCACTTCCTGAGCAAGAGTAGTCAGAGAGTGGAATCAGTTGCCTGAGGAATCTCAGCACTGAATGTCAACCAGTTTAAGAAGTGACTTGACAAACAACAGTAATAGAAGCGCGAGATCTCCGTGCTGCGCACCCTGCGGCATGAGGGGGTGGTGCGGCTCCTGGATGTACTGCTGGCGGACCGCAAGCTGTTCCTGGTCTTCGAGTACATGCACATGGACCTGAAGCGGCTGATGGACCTGACGAGGGGCCCGCTGCGGCCGGACCTCGTTCAAGTACGGTCATTTTTATTTTAACCTCGAAAATTTCCATCTCATATTCAAATGTAACAAAACCGTCTGAGAGGTCACCACTTAAAACTTGTTGCTAGCCTGTCTCATAGCCTCACAAGCACTTCCTGAGCAAGAGTAGTCAGAGAGTGGAATCAGTTGCCTGAGGAAGTGGTCTCAGCACTGAATGTCAACCAGTTTAAGAACTGACTTAAATAAATAAATAAATATCTTGGGACATCTTACACAAATCGACTTAGTTCCACGGTAAGCTCAATTAAGGCTTGTGATGTGGGTACCAAGCGACGATACATATAATATAATAGATAGATACATATAGATACTTAAATACATAGACAGCCATGACCAAGGAACAAATATTTGTGATAAATAAATACACAAATAATGCCCTCGCCGGGATTCGAACCCGGACAGCCGGACAGCGGGATTTGACAGCCTCCGTAGCCTAGTTGGTAGTGACCCTACGAAGCTGGAGGTTCCGGGTTCGAATCCCGGCGAGGGCATTATTTGTGTATTTATTTATCACAAATATTTGTTCCTTGGTCATGGCTGTCTATGTATTTAAGTATCTATATGTATGTATCTATGATATATATCGTCGCCTGGTACTCATATCACAAGCCTTAATTGAGCTTACCTTGGGACTAGGTCGATTTGTGTAAGATGTCCCAAGATATTTTTTTTTTTTTTTTTATTAACCTCAAAAATTTCCATCTCATATTCAAATGTAACAACAAAAACCGTCTGAGAGGTCACCACTTAAACTTGTTGCTAGCCTGTCTAATAACAAGCCTCACAAGCACTTCCTGAGCAAGAGTAGTCAGAGAGTGGAATCAGTTGCCTGAGGAATCTCAGCACTGAATGTCAACCAGTTTAAGAAGTGACTTGACAAACAACAGTAATAGAAGCGCGAGATCTCCGTGCTGCGCACCCTGCGGCATGAGGGGGTGGTGCGGCTCCTGGATGTACTGCTGGCGGACCGCAAGCTGTTCCTGGTCTTCGAGTACATGCACATGGACCTGAAGCGGCTGATGGACCTGACGAGGGGCCCGCTGCGGCCGGACCTCGTTAAAGTACGGTCATTTTAATTATAAACTCGAAAATTTCCATTTCATATTCAAACGTAACAAAAACCGTCTGAGAGGTCACCACTTAAAACTTGTTGCTAGCCTGTCTCATAACTAGACCCCGGATTGTTGTGGCAGTGACGTCACAATAGGGTGATTTGGGGAGTAAATGGAATGGTAGAACAAAATTATACTTAAATTATAAGATAAAAATGTAAGTCCTTTATTTCTTCAGAGAAAACATAATTTCATTTATTATACCTACATAATCGAATAAATTGGAATAAAATCACAATAAAAATTTTCCAGTAAATTGATCAATTTTTTTTTACTAGTTCTCGACAAAAAACTGACCGGTCGAATAATCATTTCATTCCACTGTTCCATTCAGAAAATGGAACATAAATATTAGAATTAACTTTTTATGCAGAATCAATGTATGCAAACTATACAGAGTTACAGAGTATACTGACATATATAAAGTTTGACCTTAGATATAAACTGTTGACTTTATTTTCAACTGCACGTCACATTAATTTACATAATATGTAATTTCTTATATTATCTTATCATTGTGTCATTTTATTCTACCGTTCCATTTACTCCCCAAATCACCCTATTGTGACGTCACTGCCACAACAATCCGGGGTCTACTCATAACAAGCCTCACAAGCACTTCCTGAGCAACAGAGTAGTCAGTGGAATCAGTTGCCTGAGGAAGTGGTCTCACTGAATGTCAACCAGTTTAAGAACTGACTTGACAAACAACAGTAATAGAAGCGCGAGATCTCCGTGCTGCGCACCCTGCGGCATGAGGGGGTGGTTGCACTTCCTGAGCAACAGAGTAGTCAGAGAGTGGAATCAGTTGCCTGAGGAAGTGGTCTCACTGAATGTCAACCAGTTTAAGAAGTGACTTGACAAACAACAGTAATAGAAGCGCGAGATCTCCGTGCTGCGCACCCTGCGGCATGAGGGGGTGGTGCGGCTCCTGGATGTACTGTTGGCGGACCGCAAGCTGTTCCTGGTCTTCGAGTACATGCACATGGACCTGAAGCGGCTGATGGACCTGGCGAGGGGCCCGCTGCGGCCGGACCTCGTTAAAGTACGGTGATTTTAATTATAACCTCGAAAATTTCCATCTCATATTCAAATGTAACAAAAAACCGTCTGAGAGGTCACCACTTAAAACTTGTTGCTAACCTGTCTCATAACCAAACCCCGGATGACGGGAGCAAAAATGCGTTTGTCACTAGTGCTTAGTTAAATATCGACTATTCTATCGACATCCATACCAACATTTTATGAATTAGAAATGTATTGATCAACAGTAATTTATGCAACCGTACGTAATCAGAGGCATTGCGATCTAAAATTGATAAAAATAATATGTCAATAATACCTAGTAACCATAGGACAGTTACAAAACCGAAATTAAAGTCTAAAATGCAGCTTGAATGTCGTTCAGAATTTCAAAGTGCACTCGTTAAGATTACTTTTACATCCTCAAGGCGAAATTATTCACAAAAATATCATAATGTGTTGACTAAAAAAATTGGTGAATTCATATTAAAAATCTTAATTTCAAATTAAAATATCGTTCATATGAATGTCGATAGAATAGTCTATATTTAACTAAGCACTAGTGACAAACGCATTTTTGCTCCCGTCATCCGGGGTTTGCTCATAACAAGCCTCACAAGCACTTCCTGAGCAAGAGTAGTCAGAGAGTGGACTCAGTTGCCCGAGGAAGTGGTCTCACTGAATGTCAACCAGTTTAAGAAGTGACTTGACAAACAACAGTAATAGAAGCGCGAGATCTCCGTGCTGCGCACCCTGCGGCATGAGGGGGTGGTTGCACTTCCTGAGCAACAGAGTAGTCAGAGAGTGGAATCAGTTGCCTGAGGAAGTGGTCTCAGCACTGAATGTCAACCAGTTTAAGAAGTGACTTGACAAACAACAGTAATAGAAGCGCGAGATCTCCGTGCTGCGCACCCTGCGGCATGAGGGGGTGGTGCGGCTCCTGGATGTACTGCTGGCGGACCGCAAGCTGTTCCTGGTCTTCGAGTACATGCACATGGACCTGAAGCGGCTGATGGACCTGACGAGGGGCCCGCTGCGGCCGGACCTCGTTCAAGTACGGTCATTTTAATTATAACCTCGAAAATTTCCATCTCATATTCAAACGTAACAAAAAACCGTCTGAGAGGTCACCACTTAAAACTTGTTGCTAGCCTGTCTCATAACCAAACCCCGGATGACGGGAGCAAAAATGCGTTTGTCACTAGTGCTTAGTTAAATATCAACTATTCTATCGACATCCATACTAACATTTTATGAATTAGAAATGTATTGATCAACAGTAATTTATGCAACCGTACGTAATCAGAGGCATTGCGATCTAAAATTGATAAAAATAATATGTCAATAATACCTAGTACCATAGGACAGTTCTGTTACAAAACCGAAATTAAAGTCTAAAATGCAGCTTGAATGTCGTTCAGAATTTCAAAGTGCACTCGTTAAGATTACTTTTACATCCTCAAGGCGAAATTATTCACAAAAATATCATAATGTGTTGACTAAAAAAATTGGTGAATTCATATTAAAAATCTTAATTTCAAATTAAAATGTCGTTCATATGAATGTCGATAGAATAGTCTATATTTAACTAAGCACTAGTGACAAACGCATTTTTGCTCCCGTCATCCGGGGTTTGCTCATAACAAGCCTCACAAGCACTTCCTGAGCAAGAGTAGTCGGAGAGTGGAATCAGTTGCCTGAGGAAGTGGTCTCACTGAATGTCAACCAGTTTAAGAAGTGACTTGACAAACAACAGTAATAGAAGCGCGAGATCTCCGTGCTGCGCACCCTGCGGCATGAGGGGGGTGGTGCGGCTCCTGGATGTACTGCTGGCGGACCGCAAGCTGTTCCTGGTCTTCGAGTACATGCACATGGACCTGAAGCGGCTGATGGACCTGGCGAGGGGCCCGCTGCGGCCGGACCTCGTTAAAGTACGGTGATTTTAATTATAACCTCGAAAATTTGCATCTCATATTCAAACGTAACAAAAAACCGTCTGAGAGGTCACCACTTAAAACTTGTTGCTAGCCTGTCTCATAACCAAACCCCGGATGACGGGAGCAAAAATGCGTTTGTCACTAGTGCTTAGTTAAATATCGAGTATTCTAACGACATCCATGCCAACATTTTATGAATTAGAAATGTATTGATCAACAGTAATTTATGCAACCGTACGTAATCAGAGGCATTGCGATCTAAAATTGATAAAAATAATATGTCAATAATACCTAGTACCATAGGACAGTTACAAAACCGAAATTAAAGTCTAAAATGCAGCTTGAATGTTGTTCAGAATTTCAAAGTGCACTTGTTAAGATTACTTTTACATCCTCAAGGCGAAATTATTCACAAAAATATCATAATGTGTTGACTAAAAAAATTGTTAAAAATCTTAATTTCAAATTAAAATATCGTTCATATGAATGTCGATAGAATAGTCGATATTTTATTAAGCACTAGTTACAAGTCCATTTTTGCTCCCGTCATCCGGGGTTTGCTCATAACAAGCCTCACAAGCACTTCCTGAGCAAGAGTAGTCAGAGAGTGGAATCAGTTGCCTGAGGAAGTGGTCTCACTGAATGTCAACCAGTTTAAGAAGTGACTTGACAAACAACAGTAATAGAAGCGCGAGATCTCCGTGCTGCGCACCCTGCGGCATGAGGGGGTGGTGCGGCTCCTGGATGTACTGCTGGCGGACCGCAAGCTGTTCCTGGTCTTCGAGTACATGCACATGGACCTGAAGCGGCTGATGGACCTGACGAGGGGCCCGCTGCGGCCGGACCTCGTTCAAGTACGGTCATTTTAATTATAACCTCGAAAATTTCCATCTCATATTCAAATGTATTGTTACGTTCGTGGGGTGGGTTTTCTATAGAAAATGTATAAATAAGCCACTAATTAAAACTGATACTTTAATTACTAGTTAAAAGAACAAACACTAAACCACTAATAACACACTTAACACGTTACACTGATTCACTTTTACACTCTCAAACTCGCCGTTAGAATCGCAGTCTTCGCTATTGATGTTATCTCTTCGCTGTCTCGATGGAAAACTACCCCTTGGCCGGGACATGCTGGGTTTATATACAAGCCACTCAAATCTACAAAGTTCGAGATGACTCTTGAAAGTTCCCGGGTTAGGTCGGTCCGTGTGGACTGTGCGCGAACATTCTAGAGTATCGCTGTCTCTTTCTACAGGTTTGTCTTTCACACCCGTCCAGAATGTTCTCTCTATAGCTGTCTCGTTCACATCCTTCCAGAACATTCTCTCGTGCTGTCTCTATCTAATAGTGCTTTCTCTTTCACTCCTATGGGAAATTTAGCTATATACCGATTTGTACTTTTTATCATGCCACCGGCGTAACAGTATCAACAAAAACCGTCTGAGAGGTCACCACTTAAAACTTGTTGCTAGCCTGTCTCATAACAAGCCTCACAAGCACTTCCTGAGCAACATTAGTCAGAGAGTGGAATCAGTTGCCTGAGGAAGTGGTCTCACTGAATGTCAACCAGTTTAAGAAGTGACTTGACAAACAACAGTAATAGAAGCGCGAGATCTCCGTGCTGCGCACCCTGCGGCATGAGGGGGTGGTGCGGCTCCTGGACGTGCTGCTGGCGGACCGCAAGCTGTTCCTGGTCTTCGAGTACATGCACATGGACCTGAAGCGGCTGATGGACCTGGCGAGGGGCCCGCTGCGGCCGGACCTCGTTAAAGTACGGTGATTTTTATTTTAACCGATTTTTATTTGACATTATCAAGAGAGAGAAAAAAATCTACTACTGGTTCAAACCCTACGCCGTTCCTGAGAAGAACCAGTAAGAAACTCAGGTCGACTTATTTTTTCAAAACAGTATAATAATACATCTTATTAAAATAACATGCATTAATGAATGTATTACATAAAAAAAAAGATTATTATAGACATTTTTATAAAAGAGAGAAATAAATAAAGGATCATAATATTAAACAAAAAAAAAATTGTACAACTTCACAATATTATTAAGTATCTATACTACTAGAGATGTAAAGGTCCTCTAGTTGTCAGAATAAAGAGAAATTAAGATTTAGAGATGTAAAAGGTCTCTAATCGTCATGATTTTAACAATAATAATAAAGTAGAAAATTAACAATTTAGTGACAATCACAATATATAAAAGACAACAGTCAATACCTATTTAAACATGACATCACAGTAAAATAAACTCAAATATTAAATTAAACTAGAGATGTATACTCTCTAATGTCAATAATACATAATTTTGGAGATGTAAAGTGTCCCCAATGTCAGGTAATAAATAATAATAATGATTTGGAGGTGTAAAGAATCTCCAAATGTCAATAATGTGAGAGTGAGAGGGTGTACCATCCACGGCGCTCCGCGAGATCTCCGTGCTGCGCACAGAGTAGTCAGAGAGTGAACTCAGTTGCCTGAGGAAGTGGTCTCACTGAATGTCAACCAGTTTAAGAAGTGACTTGACAAACAACAGTAATAGAAGCGCGAGATCTCCGTGCTGCGCACCCTGCGGCATGAGGGGGTGGTGCGGCTCCTGGATGTACTGTTGGCGGACCGCAAGCTGTTCCTGGTCTTCGAGTACATGCACATGGACCTGAAGCGGCTGATGGACCTGACGAGGGGCCCGCTGCGTCCAGAGCTCGTTCAAGTACGGTGATTTTTATTATAACCTCGAAAATTTCCATCTCATATTCAAATGTAACAACAAAAACCGTCTGAGAGGTCACCACTTAAAACTTGTTGCTAGCCTGTCTCATAGCCTCACAAGCACATCCTGAGCAACAGAGTAGTCAGAGAGTGGAATCAGTTGCCTGAGGAAGTGGTCTCAGCACTGAATGTCAGCCAGTTTAAGAACTGACTTGACAAACACAACAGTAATAGAAGAAAGAAATCTCCGTGCTGCGTACGGTGATTTTTTTTTATTTTAAACTAGCGCGCGGTGGTGACAAAACCCCTTTCGCTTCAAATTAACTCCCCAGCAACAGCGGTGACGATTATACCGTTAGCCGGACCGGTCAGCCAGCTGTGAAAGGGGTCGGGTGGCTGTGACCATATATAAAATGGACGTCTAACGCCAGCTCAAAAATGCCCCCAAAAACAATTGTTCAATTGTGCCAAGATGGGCAGGACATAGCTCTTTTCTTTACACCGCGCACATTTCGGCGCAACATCTTTGACAAATGCTTATAGAATATAGCCAATCAAAACTTTGACGGACCAATTACAACTATTTTTAATTGTCGATTTAGGTTTTTATAGGTTGATATTGAAATTGATTACCGTGATACATTGAAGAGGGGGTGACATTTGTCAACTAAAATTCAGGACCGTTTTTGAAAGGTAATTTAGTATGGCGTGCGGATTCCATATTTTATTTGTTCGTAGGCTGGGGCCGACTAGAAATCTACTAATGCCCGTGCTGCACTCTACACATATAGCGCTGCGACCAATTTCTATCTTTGTAATTGTCGAGAAATAAAAAAAAATGTTTACAGTCCGCTACAGTTTTATTCAGCAGTCTAGAACTCCAGATACCTACCGATCGAGGCGCTAGGCGCAACAAGGGTGTACCAATTAAATGACAAAAGTTTCGAGTGGCATCGGGCCTTCGTATTTGAAATGAACTATACTACCAGGAGTCCGCTGGATGCGGGTGGCGCAGGACCGGTCATTGTGGCAATCTTTGGGAGAGGCCTATGTTCAGCAGTGGACGTCTTTCGGCTGATATGATGATGATGATGATGATGATGATACCATCCACGGCGCTCCACGAGATATTAATGCCGCGTACCCTGTGGCACGGAGCTGGTTAAATTATGATGATTTTGAAATGTGTTTCATTTAGCTGCAACTTATTAAGTTATTTGATCATTCCTAAAATTGCATTAAACATTTTTTTCTAAAGATGACTTTTGAAGATATCAGAAAGTGTAATAAATAAAATAAAAATTAGTATATGACTTCGATACAACGATAGTACTTTACGACACAAGTGCGAAAAATATGAAATTCGAAACGAGTAGCGATGTTTTAAATCTACACGAGTTGTTTTCTGGTACGCGGATCCACGTTCCGGCATACGAGTGATTAATCGCCCAAACTTACGTTTAATATTATCCTGACGTTTCGGGGATGACGTTACACCTGAGGCCGCAGGCAAATGTGTGTGAGTGGAGGTGGTAAACGTAAGTTTACGCGATTAATACTCGTTTGTCGTTAAAATATGAGTTGTGTACTCATTTCTAAGTTGTGTCGATGTAATTTTTATTTTTTTAATTTATTTAGGCAACAAACAGTCATAAAATTAACAATGTAAAAATACATGATGTGTTAATAGACCTAGAGTGCCCTAACTTAATCATATTATATTCTTATCTAAAATATAAGCTAGTTTAAGAGCGGCTAGCACGTTGTAGGTAACGTAGGCATTAAACCCAATTTACCCACGTGTAATATACTAATACTAATTAAAAAAGGCCGACTTTTTCACAGATACTTAGGGGTGGGTCTGATCACAGATCAAGGCGGCAATTGACCGCATCTGCACCATAAGCTTCTTAGTTCTTACTTGAAAATAAGTTTGAATTACAATCTATTATTTCAGAGCTACGTCCGCCAACTATCCGCCGGCCTCGCCTACTGCCACGCGGCGCGCGTCCTTCACCGTGACCTAAAGCCTCAGAACCTCTTGGTGGACACGGCTGGCCGCATCAAACTGGCAGACTTCGGCCTCGCGCGGGCTTTCGCGCTGCCCGTGCGGGCCTACACACATGAGGTAGGCTTCGTTTAGAATGGTGTTACTGCCTTGCGTGTTGCATCGAGACCTGAAGCCTCAAAACGGACGGTGAACACGGCCGGCCGCATCAAACTGGCAGACTTCGGCCTCGCGCGGGCTTTCGCGCTGCCCGTGCGGGCCTACACACATGAGGTAGGCTTCGTGTAGAACTGTGTTCCTGCCTTGTGTGTTGCATCGATATCTGAAGCCTAAATACCTGCTGGTGGACACGGCTGGTCGCATCAAACTGGCAGACTTCGGCCTCGCGCGGGCGTTCGCGCTGCCCGTGCGGGCCTACACACATGAGGTAGGCCTCGTGTAGAATGGTGTTATTGCCTTGCGTGTTGCATCAAGACCTGAAGCCTCAAAACCTGCTGGTGGACACGGCTATGGTCGCATCAAACTGGCAGACTTCGGCCTCGCGCGGGCTTTCGCGCTGCCCGTGCGGGCCTATACACATGAGGTAGAATCGTGTAATCTGGATCACTATACCATTCGCCAGTTGAAAGTAAAAAAAAATGTAAACAAACCTGCAAACTTGTATTTCATATTCATGCCCTTTCAGAACACAGTCTTGGTTTAATCACCAACTTAAAACCTTAAACCTGAAGTGCACACATATTTATTGTTGAAATTATTGATATTTATTATCTGCGACCGTGTTTCACGATATGTGTCGAAGACGTCAAATGCTATGGAAATTCAGCCATATTTGTTTACTTTCAACTGACGAATGGTATACGTGTGCTATACCGCGACCTGAATCCTCAGAATTTAGAACCAGAATTTAGACCTCGTGCAAGCACATGAGGTAGGCCTAGTGTCGAACGGCCTTAAAACCTTGCGTGCTGCATCGCGTATTCAAGTCGGCCCCATCAAACTGGCAGACTTCGGCCTTGCCTGTTCGCGTTAGTAGGCCTACATTTATTTTTGCTAAAATTAATTGTACAGGAAGTTCCATAATAATCTGTCGGGTAATGTTGATTGATATGTCAAGTATGCTTGGGGCTCTCCCTTATTGGAATGTCGGGGCAAAGCGAACAAACGAATGCCGTCACGGAAAGTCAGAAATCCAGGGAAAATCCTACTAATATAACAAATATTATATGGAGAGTGTTTCACCTATCGACTAATTAAACATGACCCGCCATAGAACCTTGTCATACACGTAGAAACCTAAAGTCAAATAGCACGTCAGTTGCTCCAATTCTGTTTATAACGTCATGTTAGATAAATAGATAAAAAACTTTATTCATGTCCACAACATACATGGCGTTCATAATCAGTAGTAGCTACAAAAGCGATGTAATAAAGAAAAATTACAGAAAAACATGCAACTTAGGATAACTTATCATTAAAGCCATGTGTCGTGGCAGAGAATAGGTGCTGGCTCAGCATAATGATGCAGCATGCCACATCGCTGATATTCTGCCAGGGCCTTTTATACAACAAAAAAGAGAGAAAGGAGTACGTGAGTATGTTGAGATGGTTCTCCGCTGTCAATAGTATCAATAAAGTCACGTTTTGTGTTTAAAGGTGGTGACGCTATGGTACCGCGCCCCGGAAATCCTGCTGGGAGCCAAGTTCTACTCCACGGCCGTCGACGTTTGGAGTCTTGGCTGCATTTATGCTGAAATGGTGAGATAGCTGGAACCTCTTGTCTGTGTTTGAACTGTTTGATAAGGATAACATAAGTTGTTGGACTTTAACACTTTTATCCGTAAACGTCTTCTAACTTAACAAACAAGCCGGTAAGTTTCATTTCTTTCATCTACTGGGTGCGTGTAATATCGTTGATACTGTAGATAGGATATTTCGCTGAAAAACTTTATTTTTATTTTGAAATTTAATTAATTAATACTGCATCTTTTTCTAGGCATTGAAACTACTTTAATACGAAAAAAAAAATATTTTCGTTATTTTATGATATCATTCGAAAGAATGGATAAAAAAAATAACAATTTTTCTTAAGGAACATAATGTCTAAAACTAAAAGAATCACCAAAAAATTTGGTTCAAAATTCGAAAAAAAAAATTGATTTCCTGGTGAAGCAAGTAATTTTTTTAAAAACTTTGAATGCAGTTCAATGCAGTATTTGACTTTATAAATAACATAAAGTCTTCTTTCAGCAAAATTTTCTCTCTAGAATATTTAAGGTACTTTCCCTTCATGTCCCGTCATAGGACGCCCTGTATATTTGTATAATACGGAAAGTGAAAAAATTATACATATCGGCTCGCTAAGTTAGGAGACGTTTATGAATAAGGGGGTAAATATTCAGCTCCCATACCGCAGGAACAGCGGTTTTACCGCGAACTCCGAAATCCGCAAATTTCGAGGATTTGTCTCTGCTACTCTAATGACTCCTTAGTTGGAGTGACAGAGGCAAGTACTCGAAATTTGCGGATTTCGGAGTTCGCGGTAGGCAGCCAGATTCTGCGAAGCAGGGCTCGGATACCGGTTTTTACTCCATACTAAAGAACGGTTCGAATTCCATTCTTTTTCGTTCTTCGGCATGTAAATTCTTTGTTAATGGAGTTATTTAAAAATACGATGTTGGTGATGACATAAAATGTTGAGTACTACATAAAGAGTGTGAAACATTTAAAAATATTGAGCTATTTCAAGGTTTTTCTAAAAAACCCTGTTCCGATCCCTGCAGCAAAGTGCTAGGCGTGAAGTTCGGCAATAACATTTTCATCACACTTGCTGTCTAAGCGCGCCATTACTTGCGTGCGTAGCGGGAATAATAGAAAAGTGAAATTCCCTAGGGAGTAATAGAAATGTCAGTACGTCATTTAATAATATTATGTCTTAAAACTTATTTTTTTGTCGGCAAGTGTGATGAAAAACATTGTATGCATCACGGTCGGTAAGCGGAATACTAACTCGAGTCATAAAAGCCCTCCGCCTAACGGCGTCGGGCTTCTAATACTCTCGTTAGTAATTCCGTACTTACCTTCCTTGATGCACAATGTACTATTACTATAACTGGTACAAGTAGTACCAGTTCTGCAGTCATTGTGCCCCTGCTAATCGTCATTAACACGTCCAGATGAGCGGCCGCACGCTCTTCCCCGGCGACAGCGAGATCGACCAGCTGTTCCGCGTGTTCCGCGCCCTGGGGACCCCCGGCGGAGCCCTATGGGCCCGAGCCCGTCGGCTGCCCGACTACCGACCCGCCTTCCCGCGCTGGCCACCCCGCCCACCCCGCCACCTGCTGCCACCCGCCGCGCTGCTGGTGCCGCATGCTGCCGACCTGCTGGACGCGCTGCTCAGGTACCACACGTGGGACACCAGGCATCCTCGGCTGCCACTACCGCGCCGCCTTCCCGTTCGACAATTCTTTATTCAAGTAGACTTAACAATGAACACTTTTCTTTTTTTTCTTGTTCTCTCTTTTGCTCAAAGGTTAACTAGAAGAGATCCCTTACAGGGATAAGTTCGCCCTGCTATAAGTTCGCGTTGTACCTTTTTGAATTGTTGTGTATTTTTTTTACCTGTTTTATTTGTGTGCAATAAAGAATTTATATACATTACATTTACATACATACTTTTGAATCAAAATGTTAATGTTGCCCTGGAAATATCAATCGGTGTCTACTAAAAACGGGTGGCCAATTGGTTCTAGGCATCAGCCACTAAAACGGAGCACGTGGTGAGAACGTGCACTTTGTCTTTTTGTTTAGTGTACGACACAATTCTTTGAGGTACAATAAAGATCTCTCCGCTTTATCAAAACTGAGTGGCCATTCCTGCATTATGTGTGTGATGAAATTTTTGAATATTATTATTTAGCAAGTAACTCGATCTTATTTTTCTTCAGATACGAACCTGCGGAACGCCTATCGGCGCGTGCGGCCCTACAGCACCCGTTCCTACAAGACGCACGGCTCACTCCCCCGGACATCCCCCTCTCCGCCGCATCCACCTCCCGCCCCACCGACTTAGACCTGTGACCGTAATCCTCGTCGCCAATTGAGCGCTTCAGACGTCCGCTCCGCTCGACGGGCTGTTGCGAAATGAGCTTTTGAAGCGATAAACTAGCAAGAAACTATTTTTGAAGAACATGTTATATCAAAAGTTACTATCTTATTTTCTTTAAATTATATCAAAATACCTGTATGATCAAAAATGTAAACTTCCAACAATGTAATATTATTTGATCCATTCTAGACCCTCATATAAAATTTTGAATAAATGATCTCGCTACTGAATGGATTAGTGTCGATATCTATGAGATGACACTTTGACTGATAAGGTATTTTAAATAGCGGATAATATATAATTTTAAGAGAAAAATAAAATCCTTATGATTTTTTGTTACTGGCTAGCTGAAAATGTAATTTTTTTTAACTGCAAGTTTTGCCAATCACAGTCTTTTCAGCCAGTCAGTTACAATTATTGATACGAGAGCCTGTCGTACATACATTATCATGTGTTCGCGTGGTGCTGTGCGCCACGTACAAGCTCTCTTATCCTTTGACGTGAAATGTTAATTCTAAGCAATTTAAATTACATAATAAAGAATCTTTACTTAAAATGTTCTTCTTTTGCACTCCATTCCGCTTTCTAAAGTGTGCCCTTTATTTCCATCTAATCAAACAGATAGAAATAATTAAATACCGCATTTATTATTCAGCCAAAGTGGGCAGGACGAGTGTGTAAACTCAATGTTTCTCGTGCCACTGACTGAATGATGGCAGTGCACTCGCGCTGACCGGCCCTTCCCAAAATGGCTTCAAAACAAAATGGCGGTTTTTTCTGTAAAAGTCAAAGGACTGGCAGTGCGAGAACCACCGGCAATATCTGAAGCAATACACCAACATTACAAACATCTTGATAGTTGCTCCGACATGGGTTCATAAGTTTGAGAGAGCTCTCAGATATTTCGTACATGACACTTTAACATTTATTTAATAATAGTACATTGCGCATCTAAGGAGGTAAGTACGGTATTACTAACGAGAGTGTTAGAAGCCCGACGCAGTAGGCGGAGGGCTTTTAATGACTCGAGTTAGTATTCCGCTTACCGACCGTGATGCATACAATGTTTTTCATCACATTTGCGAGCAAAAAAAAATTGTTTTAGGCGAAATATTATCAAATGACGTACTAACATTTCTATTACTCTCTAGGGAATTTCACTATTCTATTACTCCCGCGAAGCATGCCAGCAATGGTGCGATTAGATTACGAAATCGATGGTCTGGTAATTTCATAACAAAAATACTTATATTTGAGTGGTTTAGTTGAGTATTATATTCTTTGGTAAGGTAATAAATAAAAAGGTAAAAAATCCGGTAAAATTTTCTGTAACTCGAACGCGACGGTTGCTATGATTTCGATTTGACATTGACAGGAAACGCGAAGCTTAGCATAACCTCAAAACGTAAATAAATAGCAGTCGGTTAATGAGCTAATTGTAAGAAATAAAAAACTAACAGTTAATTTACTCTAATAACAAACCAGTTTTATTAATATTAGCTCAGTTTATTATTGTCTTTGATTAATAAGGGACAATGTCTATCGAAATAGAATCCGCAGAGTGAGTATCAATCATAGTAATAAATGCAGTGTTTACAATATTGAAAGTACATTTACGTTATTTTTGGGTTTTTCTAAGTACATTAAATAGTTAATTTTTACGCTATGTCGTCGAAATTACTTCTGGAGTAATTGTAAATAATGTTATACTCCTAGAGCTATATTGTCGAATAACGAGCGAGTGTTTGGCTATTGCAGCGTGATCCGGTTGATTCAACAGTACTTAAAGGAGTCAAATCTTACGCGCACACTTCAGACACTTCAGGTCAGTATTTACTTTGACTTTCATCTCTCAAACATTTATTGTGCTATGTCCATTTGGTAAGAAAATATTTGAAAGGACCTAACTTTATAACAGATTGCGAATCGAAATCCATCAGTTTTAAAGGATGTACTTATGTGTCACCTGTCCAAAACTTTTCTAATGTATGTAGTTTATCAATACAAATTCAGTGTAATAGGGCCCAAACTAAACCACTAATTGGAGTTCGAGGCCAAAGAATCTACGAACATATTGCCACAACAATGAAATGTTCTTACAATAGTAAATAATTATTTCCTAAAAACAGACGTTGAGATATCTTATTTATTGGTAATTTTAATTCTTTGATTTATAGAAACAATATTATTTACTTATTTTTACATAAATATGAGATATTTTAATAAAAACTTAATTATCCGCAATTATTAGTAACAAAGTTGGTATTGCGCTGGTATCACCTCAGGTGTTAATAACATTTGGTACAGCAATTTAACTACACATAAATTAAAACCCTATTTCTGCATACGTTTAGAAAATTGCAGAATAATATATTGTAGCGTGCTTTATGTTCACATTTCGTATTCGTAAAATTCCTTTGACCTACAAATTTCTTTGGCAGTGCTATAGTTCTCCATTTAAATTATCATACAGATCTAACATTTTGTTTTCTTCCGTAGGTTGTTAGCAAGGTGACCCACTTGGTTCAGCCATGTTTTTGTTTAGCTTCGCTATACACCCTATCATCAAAAAATGAAATTCCAAATGAAATGGGTGAAATGTTATAAAACACAATGATACAAAATCATATTTTCTGGATCTACTCATGATTACAGTCAAGTTTTACTATGGGACAAGCTTTGAAAAAGTTACCACTCAGGAGGATAAGTGATGAAAAGACATAAAAAATAAAATACAAAAAATGCTTTCATTTTACATTTCCAAATTTCTTTCCCATAATTTTAACCCGTAATAAGGCAGAGGGTTTAGTAATTCAACCATACCTACCGTCTTAATAAGTATGGCATGCTGTCGTTTGTGTTCACTGGTAATTCAACTTCTTTTTGAAATAGGCTTTGAAACGTTGGCTCTTATCATTTTAAGTTCTTTACAAGAAAATTTTGTCATTTCTATGTTAGTTAAGAAAAAAGACAAGTTTTTAGGTAAAAATTTACGTGTTTTTAAGAAAATCCTAGTTGTGACAGCCATATAAAACAAAAAGGCGTACAAACATTACGGAGGTAATGTTTTTATTAGGAATTATTTTAAATAAATAAATTAAATATCAAAAAGGTTGTGGAAACCTGAAAACTTTATTTGACAATGATATAAGAGACTTTGACAGATTTGACAATAACGCATCTGTCGTAGATTCGTTGGCCTCAAACTCCAATTACTGGTATATATAATTTAAGATTTCCCACAACTTAGAATCAGCAGCAACTGACAAATTATTTAAGTAAAAACTGAAAACAGTATTAGTTGATCAAGCCTGTTATTTAGTGGATGATTTTATGGCGTAATCATTAGGAGGCAAATCAATTTTATTTCTTAGTGTTGACATTTCTATTAGTATTAAGGTGCGTTTAAACCAAAAGAGCATTCGCTGTTCTATCCTCCGTTCTACGAAATCAACCAATCACATTTTGTGTAACAATAGAATTTCGTAGAGTGGGGTGTTAGAATAGCGAATGCCCTTTTGGTTTGAACGCACCTTTATGATAACTGTGCTGTGATAGAATGAACTTAATGTATTAATTATTTTTAATGAAATTGCATAATTGAATATGTATTTTAATTTTTTCTTTATTAATGGATGTTTATTAATGTATGAACAGAACTGGATGTATATTAAGAATGAAATTGCAGGTATATTGAATAAATATGTGTTTGTTCATTAATGAATGTTAAGAATGTTAATTATATTAGTATATGTTGATATGACTTGTAAATGTATTTTTACCAGTAAATGAACTGAACTGAACAAAATAATTACATGGATGTTATCTTGTTACATTGATATTAACAAGTAGTCATGACCCTAAAGACCTTTAATTTTATGTAATAGCTTCTGTAAGTGAATTTTGTATATTTTCTTTTGAGAATAAACTTTAAAGCTGAATTCAAAACAAAACGGAACCTAGCTGATACCATTTTCTTTCTCATGTCATAGGAAGAGACAGGTGTTTCTCTAAACACGGTGGAGAGTGTGGATGGGTTCTGCGCAGACATCAACAGTGGGCACTGGGATGCGGTGCTGGGCTGTGTGGCGGCGCTGAAGCTTCCGGAGCGCAAACTGGTGGAGCTGTATGAGCAGGTATTTGTCACGTGTTATCAATCATCATCATCATCATCATCATCAGC
The DNA here is from genome assembly GCA_025490895.1 of Thaumatotibia leucotreta. Classification (NCBI taxonomy): domain Eukaryota; kingdom Metazoa; phylum Arthropoda; class Insecta; order Lepidoptera; family Tortricidae; genus Thaumatotibia; species Thaumatotibia leucotreta. The sequence continues at coordinate 32,054 of JALPQI010007034.1, read as the reverse complement.
CTATGAGAATTCACTGCTGGACGAAGGCCTCTCCTATTAAACTATGCGTATAGACGCATTAGGAGGTAAATGCCCATAATCGCCACTCTGGGCAAGCAGATTGGCGATCGCAGTAATGTGTCTACAGTGATGACGCTGCTGCCCATCATCAATCGTCATCAAAAATGGTCAGTGACACTTCAATCCCTACTATGTTATCAATATTGAATAATATTTTGCTGATAAAACTTGTGCCTTATACTGTCGACCAAAGTAAAAATGTAGTAACTGTGTATGTGTCAATGGATATTCATTTTGTATGGCAGTGGATATGCAATTCTTCAGGGTAGCAATGATTTGGTTTGTTATGAAAATAAAATAAAACACTATCACATTTATGTAATAAGTACCAAAAAATTAAAAAATTTGGGAACTAAATTCTAAGCATACAAAAATTATTTTTTATTGTAATAAGAATACTGACTATTTAGAATTTGAATGTTCAAAAACATCTAGTAAACACTTTCCCCCAAATACACTTGCCAAAATGAAGAATCCTGATTTTTTTTCACTGTCACATTTATTTTGCACATGAAATTGCTATGTTAACAAGAAAAATGTGGTTTACGACAGAAAATAAGTACTTTGAGGCTAAAAAAGTTGTTTACCAGTTTCTTCTTATGGTGCCATGCCCAGTCTAATGGGCGTCGGTGGTCAGCATGGCATTTAGCTTTCTGGTCTTTGCCAGTCTCTTGAGGGTGGCTGCGTCTTTTGTATGCATCCATTCCTTAACATTATCTATCCACTTATGTCTAGGTCTACCTCTCCCTAGGTTTACCAGATATGACAATTATAAATAATTATATAGAAGCCCATTACTAGTCTTTGTGTAAATTTTATCAGAGGCAAAAGCTTGTAACTTGTTATACAAGTGGAAGTCCTTATCAAATTAACGATGTTAAAAAGAGTTCAATTTGTTTGACAAATTCCAATCTTATGAGAAACGGGCTCCAGAGTAAACAAGACTAACCATTCTGACCGGCATCACAGGTGGTACTGGAGCTGATAGAACTTCGGGAGCTGGGCGCAGCGCGGCAACTGCTCCGCAACTCCCACCCCTGCCGCCTCATGAAGCAGCATCACACCGACCGCTACATACATCTCGGTACCTTGGTTACTTTTATTTTCCCCCTCTGGCTTTACTCCTTGCTTGTTTCCACAGCAAGGTGAATTTGCCAATGTCAAAGTGATTGTTGTTTTCCTTTTCCGACGGACTTTCACACGTGAGGAGAACGAGTTTTTTTTGGTGATAGGATAGTATTGGGATACCTAAAAACAAACAATTTTATTTTGACTTCACAGACGAACACATGACAATTACAAAAGTTAAGCAAAAAGGCGGAAGCGGATGACAGCTTGTTAGTCGTTCCAACATGAAGGAAGGAATACGAAGATAAAGTTAGAATAAATAAATTGTTACATAGGTGATATAAATGGTTACTTGGTCACTTGTCTATAGAGTTAGCACATGATTGGTGTGGCAGAATGTCGCCGCGGGATAAGACTATCGGTCCCTCTTTTATTAATATAGTTTGTAAAACACGGGAACTCTATGTCGCGGTGATATGATGTCACACCGATCGTGTTCAAAGCTTACTGTAAAACTTTACATTTACACTATTAGCCTCCCTAAGGTCCACTAAAAATTATCTCCAAGTTTAAATGCACTTGTCAGAAAAAAGTACAGTTTAGTCGGAAAATAGTAGTAAATAAAATATATTTTATAAACATTAAGGAAAGCAGAAGACCAACCAGCGTGATAACGATAAAATTCTTTTTAATGAAGTAAGTAAAGTCCAGGCGATTTTCAATTGTTATTTTTTCTCATATTCAACATATCAACAACTCTTAGGCCCTGTTTAACCATCCTCAAATATTTTTAAATCACACTTGCTCTCTAAGCGCGCCATTGCTTGCACGCATCGCGGGAGTAATAGTTCTAAAATAGTACATTAGGACCCAAGTGCGAAACATATGAAATTTAAAATTAAAATAATAAATTTAATTTAATTTTATAACGTTTTTGCACGTGTCTCGTACGACGTTTTTTAGTACAGATGGCCCTCCGAAGTTTCAAACCTGACGTAAAATGACACACTTCTCGCACTAGAGCCTAAAAAATACACCATCTATACTAAAAAATATATTTTGTCTTAAAACTAATTATTTTGCTCGCAAGTGTGTCATTAAAAGCCCTCCGGCGGTCCGGCTTCTAACACTCTCCTTAGTAATACTGTACTTACCTCCCTAGCTGCAAAATGTATTTTTCATCACACTTGCTGTCTAAGCCTGCTATTGCTTGCGCGCGTAGCGGGAGTAATAGAAAAGTGAAATTCCCTAGGGAGTAATAGAAATGTCAGTACGTAATTTAAAAATGTTATGTCTTAAGACTTATTTTTGGTTGGCACATCACGGTCGGTAAGCGGAATACTAACTCGAGTCATAAAAGCCCTCCGCCTAACGGCGTCGGGCTTCTAACACCCTCGTCAGTAATTCCGTACTTACCTCCCTAGATGCACAATGTATTATTTTTCTCTTATATGCGTGTGGAAAAGGATAGTGATAACTAATAATTTTATCTGATTGATATATTAATCCGGGGATTGGTACCTACTTTTTTTAAATAAATAAGTGATATTGATATCTTTAGAATCTTTAGATATATTGTAACCTCCTTTATGCTTACACGCTTCCCTATTCCAGAGAACCTTCTATCACGATCCTACTTCGACCCTCGCGAGGCCTACGGCGCAGGTGGTGGTAAAGAGCGCCGGCGAGCCGCCATCGCAGCCTCTTTGGCTGGCGAAGTGTCCGTGGTACCATCGTCGAGACTTCTTGCATTGTTGGGGCAGGCACTGAAGTGGCAGCAACACCAAGGGCTTCTACCGCCAGGTGGGTCCCTATTCCAGATGACCTGCTGTTGTACTGCGACCCTCAGGAGGCCTACGGCGCAGATGGTGGTAAAAACGCCGGCGAGCCGCCATCGCCGCCTCCCTGGCTGGCGAAGTGTCCGTGGTCCCATCGTCGAGACTTCTTGCATTGTTGGGGCAGGCACTGAAGTGGCAGCAACACCAGGGACTTCTACCGCCAGGTGGGTCCCTATTCCAGGTGACCTGCTGTCGTACTGCGACCCTCGCGAGGCCTACGGCGTAGGTGGTGGTAAGGAGCGCCGGCGAGCCGCCATCGCAGCCTCCCTGGCTGGCGAGGTGTCCGTGGTGCCATCGTCGAGACTCGTTGCATTGTTGGGGCAGGCACTGAAGTGGCAGCAACATCAAGGACTTCTACCGCCAGGTGGGTCCCTATTCCAGATGACCTACTGTCGTATTTATACCGTCGCGAGGCCTACGGCGCAGGTGGTGGTAAAGAACGCTGGCGAGCCGCCATCGCAGCCTCTCTGGCTGGCGAAGTGTCTGTGGTGCCATCGTCGAGACTTCTTGCATTGTTGGGGCAGGCACTGAAGTGGCAGCAACACCAGGGGCTTTTACCGCCAGGTGGGTCCCTATTCCAGATGACCTACTGTCGTATTTATACCGTCGCGAGGTCTACGGCGCAGGTGGTAAAGAACGCCGGCGAGCCGCCATCGCAGCCTCCCTGGCTGGCGAAGTGTCTGTGGTACCATCGTCGAGACTTCTTGCATTGTTGGGGCAGGCACTGAAGTGGCAGCAACATCAGGGGCTTCTACCGCCAGGTGGGTCCCTATTCCAGATGACCTACTGTCGTATTTATACCGTCGCGAGGCCTACAGCGCAGGAAGTGGTAAAGAGCGCCGGCGAGCCGCCATCGCAGCCTCCCTGGCTGGCGAAGTGTCTGTGGTGCCATCGTCGAGACTTCTTGCATTGTTGGGGCAGGCGCTGAAGTGGCAGCAGCACAAAGGGGCTTCTGCCGCCAGGTGGGTCCCTATTCCAGATGACCTGCTATCGTACTGTGACCCTCGAGAGGCCTACGGCGCAGATGGTGGTAAAAACGCCGGCGAGCCGCTATCGCAGCCTCTCTGGCTGGCGAAGTGTCCGTGGTGCCATCTTCGAGACTTCTTGCATTGTTGGGGCAGGCACTGAAGTGGCAGCAACATCAAGGACTTCTACCGCCAGGTGAGTCCCTATTCCAGATGACCTGCTGTCGTATTTATACCCTCGCGAGGCCTACGGCGCTGGTGGTGGTAAAGAGCGCTGGCGAGCCGCCATCGCAGCCTCTCTGGCCGGCGAAGTGTCTGTGGTGCCATCGTCGAGACTTCTTGCATTGTTGGGGCAGGCCCTGAAGTGGCAGCAACACCAGGGACTTCTACCGCCAGGTGGGTCCCTATTCCAGATGACCTGATGTCGTACTGCGAGCCTCAGGAGGCCTACGGCGCAGATGGTGGTAAAGAGCGCTGGCGAGCCGCCATCGCAGCCTCCCTGGCTGGCGAAGTGTCCGTGGTACCATCGTCGAGACTTCTTGCATTGTTGGGGCAGGCGCTGAAGTGGCAGCAACATCAAGGACTTCTACCGCCAGGTGGGTCCCTATTCCAGATGACCTGCTATCGCACTACGACCCTCGTCAGGCCTACGGCACAGGTGGTGGTAAAGAGCGCCGCCGAGCCGCCATCGCAGCCTCTCTGGCTGGCGAAGTGTCCGTGGTGCCATCATCGAGACTTCTTGCATTGTTGGGGCAGGCACTGAAGTGGCAGCAACATCAGGGGCTTCTACCGCCAGGTGGGTCCCTATTCCAGATGACCTACTGTCGTATTTATACCGTCGCGAGGTCTACAGCGCAGGTGGTAGTAAAGAACGCTGGCGAGCCGCCATCGCAGCCTCTCTGGCTAGCGAAGTGTCTGTGGTGCCATCGTCGAGACTTCTTGCATTGTTGGGGCAGGCCCTGAAGTGGCAGCAACATCAGGGGCTTCTACCGCCAGGTGGGTCCCTATTCCAGATGACCTGCTGTCCTACTGCGACCCTCTATTCCAGAGAAAACCGTGGAAAATATTCCCACACGTACTAAGAAATTCGGCAATTCCTTCATATGCCGGACTATTAAAAAGTGAAATTCATTACCGGCACATGTGTTTCCGCATACCTATAAGTTGGGACCCTTTAAACGAAGCGTGAAGAAGCGTCCCATCAAACGGGCCAGCAAGGCGGTGGCAACTGACAGGTTACTGATTGGCTCCTGTTTGTTGCCGCCGCGATTTGGGCTCTACTTTTCACTTACGATCAGGTGGAGTGGAGCCACTTTGTTGTGCCAACATAAAAAAAGAGACCCAATCTCCTTGTAGGCTCCTTCAACCCTCGCGTGGTATACGCCGCCTCCCTGGCTGATTCCATTCAAGTGGCAAAACCAGGGGCTACTGCCGCTAGATGACATCATCATCAACCTATTAACTACGCGTATAGACGCATTAGGAGGCAAATGCCCATAATCGCCACTTTGGGCAAGCGTGTTGACAATACGAAGCAGTGTGTCTACTATGATAATAAATAAATACATAATAAATATCTTGGGACATCTTACACAAATCGACCTAGTCCCACGGTAAGCTCAATTAAGGCTTGTGATGTGGGTACAGTCAAGAGCAAAAGTAAGTGATCATTCTTGTTCGATTATAGACCTTATCCCATTGTGATAAGGCACAAGGTGATCACTTACTTTTGCTCTTGACTGTACCAGGCGACGATACGTATATATAATAGATAGATACATATAGATTCTTAAATACATAGACATCCATGACCAAGGAACAAATATTTGTGATAAATAAATACGCAAATAATGCCCTCGCCGGGGTTCGAACCCGGAACCTCCAGCTTCGTAGGCAGGGTCACTACCAACTGGGCTACAGAGGCTGACACACTGTTGCACATCATCAATCTATATAGGAATATTCAATAACACTTCAATCCCTTAGGTAACTCTTACAACACCTACGGAAAGATTTGGGGTGGATCGTCTTTACAATACGCACAGCATACTCTGTTAGTGACTTTTTTATACCACGTAGGTGGCAAACAAGCATAGAACCGGCCAGATTGAAAGCGGTCATTCCCATACCGTAGTCCTTCGGAAACGGAAACCTCTGCAGGAAGCTCATTGCACAGACGGACCGTCCGCGGGATCGGGGAGAAATTCCTTTGTAACCGCACCGTGCCCTAGGTACTATAAGAAAGTCGTATTTCCCTATATTTGTATATAATTTTCCATCCCCAGGCACAACCATCGACTTGTTCCGAGGCAAAGCGGCCATCCGTGACGAGGAAGATGACCAGTGCCCGACACAACTCTTCAAGACCATCAAATTTGGTCAGAAGTCTCATGTGGAGTGCGCCAGGTTCTCTCCCGATGGGCAATACTTGGTTACTGGTTCCGTGGATGGGCTGGTCGAGGTATGTGGTTGGATTCTCTAAAGCTTCGTATTCTTATCTTATTGGTGGGGCCCTTACGGATACACTTCGACCTGCGACCATATATAACATGGACGTCTAGCGCCAGCTCAAAAATGCCCCCAGAAGTAATTGTTCAATTGTGCCAAGATGGGCAGGACATAGCGCTTTTCTTAACACCGCGCATATTTCGGCGCAACAACTTTGACAAATGTTTATAGAATATAGCCAATCAAAACTTTGATGAACCAATCACAACTATTTTTAAATGGCGGTTTAAGTTTTTATAGGTTGATATTGACACTCATTACCGTGATGCATTGAAGAGAGGGTGACATTTGTCAACTAAAATTCAAGACCGTTTTTGAAAGGCAATTTAATATGGCGTGCGGCTTCCATGTTTTATTTGTTCGTAGACTTCGACCCATTGGGATCTTTTGTGTAAAAAAAAACCTTCGTATCCACTAGAGGCAGCCTCGGGTCGAGCGGCCTCGAATTGAAGCAAATAGCCTCAGTTTGAGGCTGCTCGCTCTGAGGCAACAGCTACGGATCAGCTTGAGGCGTGGCGCGTCAGCTTGACCCGCCGGCGGCGCACTACGCAGCACTGAACACACGGCTCGGACTGAGGCCCCTTTGAGCACGGCACAGAGACCGACAAGATATGGCTCGGCTCGCGGCGACGAATTTGCCTCGCGTCGCGGCGTGCCTCAGGTTGAGGCAGCGTCTCCACTTGCGCAGCCTCGGAGTGAGGCCGCTCGACCCGAGGCTGCCTCTAGTGGATACGCGGCTTAAGACCATCAGGTTTTGAAGTCCTATGTCAGTGGGCCAGATTTTCTCTCGACGGGCAGTTTCTTGTTACCGGGTCTGCAAACAGTTTGGTTGACTAGCGTTGAAAATATCCAGCTTAAATCCCGTTTCTTTCCGGATTTTTTCGGAAAAATCAATGAAAGTTTCCTTTAATTTTGAATTCTAGTAAACCAATGTGAATTAGGTCTAATTTTCACTTATACCAGGAGAACGCGATGTCATCCAGGAAAAGTCAATTGAAATAGATGGAAAGGAGTGACAGTGATTATTTCTGTAAAACCCCGAAAAAACTTAATAAAACGAAATTTTCATACCGAACAAACATTTGGTTTTAACCGATATTTTCAATGCTACTCATGACATGACTAGAAGGTCAAAAAGTCAATAAGTACTGAAGTGCTCTCCTACTCCATGGGTGGTCTGGTTGAGGTATGATAACATATTGTCTTCAATCCAGACTCCAGTAACTAAGAAGACTTGGAGTGACCAGATTCGTTCGTGATAGGCAATACTTGGGTCCTGGCTTCTTGGACGGCCGGCGAGCTATGACAGCGTGTCGGCTAAGGGGGTAAGCCGTTCATAAACGTCTCCTAACTTAAGAAGCCGCTAAGTTAGAAAGCGTTTATGAATAAGGGGGTTAAACCCTCTGACCAAAACCATGAGGGTTGGAAGGCGTATGTGGATTTCGCCAGGTTTGCTCGTGATGGGTGGCATCGCCGGTTTTAAGTCCAGTTTGGTCGAGGTAGGAACACCATATTGGCTTGAACCCTCTGACCAAGAAGATCAGGTGTAGACCTCCTTGACGATCAGCAGCCCTAGTAAATATATACGATAAGCAATAAGTAATAAATGTATAAGAATGACAGATTTGAATGAAAAGTCACGTGACCATTTCCATACATTACTATGGTCACTTGGTCACGTGACTTATCGCCTATCGTATACGATTGCATATTGGCATCTTGTGACTTAAATTAAGAACTTATTCCGCGAATGCGCGGTGTACGTTCGATTCCTGCCTTTGTCTCCAATAGAGTTGGTATTTTTCTTTAACACGTTCGGCTCCGGTACTGTTTCACTAAGTGCTAATACTATGCCGATCGAAATTATCTGATAGAACTCCTGATGCCATTGACACGCATGTGTGACTGAACAGATTGTACTCTTATGCCAGTGACACAGCACTTGTGTCAAAAACGTTCGTATTTCTATTTATTTATTTATTGAAACAAAAGTTTACATGACATTACAGCAGAACACCAATGCGTCATGAAACTAAAATTATACAATTTAAAAAAATAGAATACAAATACAAAATAAATATAGAAATAAAAAAAAACACATTAATTCAATTTAGATCTATGGCACTGGCATAGGAGGAAGAACTTGATTTATGCTAGTGGCATAAGAATAAGGTTACTCTGAACATGTATGTGTGTCACTGGCAGAATCAGAATTTGTTGGTCACACACGCTGTGTCACCGGCGTCGACCGTGTTAAATAGTATAATAACATCCATTTCAATTTATAATAATTAATGTTTACTGCAGGTGTGGAACTTCACAACGGGCAAGATCCGTAAGGATCTCCGCTACCAAGCTCAAGAGGAATACATGAGCATGGAGGAAGCAGTGTTGTCCCTGGCCTTCGCAAGGGACTCCGACACCCTAGCCGCTGGCGCCAATGATGGCCGCATCAAGGTACTCCCTGCAGGACTGCCACGGTGACACAACACATGAATTTTGCTTATTTAGTCGGTACTAACCATTTTTGGGGCCCGGAGTCGAATCCCGGTGATATCTCTTTGTGTTTATGACAAAAATATTTGTTCCTCAGAGTTGGTTCCATCAGTGGTGGTTTTTTAGGGTTCCGTAGCCAAAATGGCAAAAACGGAACCCTTATAGATTCGTCATGTCCGTCTGTCCGTCTGTCCGTCTGTCCGTCCGTCACAGCCGATTTACTCGGAAACTATAAATGCTACAGTAACGAAATTTGGTAAGGATATGTGTTATATGAACCGCTACAGGATTATGATACTAAATTGTAAAAAAAACCATTGGTGTGGGGGCCCTCCATACATGTAACTGAGGGATAGAAATTTTTTTTTTGTTGTATATAAGCGTGTGGGGTATTAATAGAAAGGTCTTTGAACATGATATGAAGGTTTATAAATCTCATGTTTATTTAAGCAAATCGTTTTCGAGATATCAGCTCTCAAAGTCTGAAAAATGTGTCCCCCCCCCTCTATTTTTTAAACTACGCGATATAAAATTCTAAAAAAAATATATGTTACGCACATTAATAAACTCTATCAACGATTTTTGGTTTGATTAAATTATCTTCTATAGTTTTTGAGGTAGGTTGATTTAACTATATTTTTTTATAATAAATCGATACTGGTACGGAACCCTTCGCGCGCGAGTCCGTCTCGCACTTGGCCGGTTTTTTATTATCTTCACTTGTAACATGAAAAAACAATCGATTACACCTACAGACACACAACAGGCGATCTTATCGCTTGAAGTAATCTCTTCCCGACAACCAATAGTATTATTAATTTACCCCCTTATTCATAAACGTTTTTTAACCCTTTATAAGGCAGAGGGAATATTTTTCCCACCATGTTTCAACATTGTGTCAAAGTGGCAAGAGTCCAATTTTGCGCATTTCTGACATCTGTCTGCTCGTTAAAGGGTTAACTTAACAACCCGCTAATAATTGTTTGTCCCTTTCGATCTTAACAATGTGTCCATAAGAGCAAAAGGGACGAACAATTATTTGAGGTGTGATTTGACGTAGTAAATAATACAACGAAGTCTGAGGCAAAACAATATATTTATTTGTGAAACAAGGCTTTTTATACTAAAATCATATGCATTAAGTAAAGAAGGGATAACCATATAAGGCTGCGGGTCAAGGTAATGTTTGTGGGTGTTCCTAGAAAGTTGCTGGAATTACAGCAATTTAACCCAAGATTTATGGCTTTAATTTAGGTTAACTATTAAAGGTTACGTTGGGGCGGGAAGGTTCTTGAGTGGCGGCCACGTACCGGAAGCCGTAGCGTGGGTAGGCCCCCCACAAGGTGGACCGATGACCTGGTGAAGGTCGCAGGAGTCCGCTGGATGCGGGTGGCGCAGGACCGGTCATTGTGACAATCTTTGGGGGAGGCCTATGTTCAGCAGTGGACGTCTTTCGGCTGATATGTTGATGATGATGATGATTAAAGGTTCCTTTATTAGGAATGGGATCAAGTTTCAATTAGGTTGCGGCTATATAGGACTGAATAGGTCGGGGCTACACTACATATTAGCGGCTTGTTAACAAATGTTTATGAATAAGGGGGTTAGTTTTTTAACTACTTTTGAACAGGTGTGGCGAGTATCAACGGGCGCAGTCCAACGGCGACTCGAACGCGCGCATTCCCGAGGGGTGACGTCACTACAGTTCAGCCGAGACTCCACTCAGCTACTGTCGGCCTCCTTCGACCGCACCGTGCGAATCCACGGCCTCAAGTCTGGGAAGCTTCTTAAAGAGTTCAGAGGACATACGTCCTTTGTGAACGAGGTTGGTGACATATTTAAATATTCTCGAGGGGTGACGTCAGTACAGTCCAGAGACTCCACATAATTACTGTCGGCCTCCTTTGACCGCACCGTGCGAATCCACGGCCTCAAGTCTGGGAAACTGCTTAAGGAGTTCAGGGGACATACTTCCTTTGTGAACGAGGTTGGTGACATATTTAAATATTCTCGAGGGGTGACGTGAATACAGTTCAGAGACTCCACGCAATTACTGTCGGCCTCCTTCGACCGCACCGTGCGAATCCACGGCCTTAAGTCTGGGAAGCTGCTTAAGGAGTTCAGAGGACATACTTCCTTTGTGAATGAGGTTGGTGACATATTTAAATATTCTCGAGGGGTGACGTCACTACAGTTTAGAGACTCCACGTAATTACTGTCGGCCTCCGTCGACCGCACCGTGCGAATCCACGGCCTCAAGTCTGGGAAGCTGCTTAAGGAGTTCAGGGGACATACGTCCTCTGTGAACGAGGTTGGTGACATATTTAAATATTCTCGAGGGGTGACGTCAGTACTGTTCAGAGACTCCACGCAATTACTCTCGGCCTCCTTCGACCGCACCGTGCGAATCCACGGCCTTAAGTCTGGGAAGCTGCTTAAGGAGTTCAGAGGACATACTTCCTTTGTGAATGAGGTTGGTGACATATTTAAATATTCTCGAGGGGTGACGTCACTACAGTTTAGAGACTCCACGTAATTACTGTCGGCCTCCTTCGACCGCACCGTGCGAATCCACGGCCTCAAGTCTGGGAAGCTGCTTAAGGAGTTCAGGGGACATACGTCCTCTGTGAACGAGGTTGGTGACATATTTAAATATTCTCGAGGGGTGACGTCAGTACTGTTCAGAGACTCCACGCAATTACTCTCGGCCTCCTTCGACCGCACCGTGCGAATACACGGCCTCAAATCTGGGAAGCTGCAACATGTGCCCATGTTGCAGCTTCCCAGATTTGAGATTTGAAATGTCCATTTTTTATCCTCGTCTACTATTTTTGTCTTCGCTTCGCTCAGACAAAAAAATTGCCTCGGTTGGAGATGGGTCACTTTATGCCCTTGCTGTACAATCTACTATTAACTGTTTGGCAGTTGGGACCGATTACCTTAGCCTCAGAATAAAAAATACTTTTATGCTCTAGACCATAAAATGCGATTTTATGTCGTCTACGCACGACATAAAGATGCACTTTTTGAGCATGAGAAGTGAAAATTAAATTGATCTTTAACACTAAATAAATTAATCCTATTTCGTCGGGTGACAAGCAAAACTCACTAAGTAACAAATACCTACTTGAAATAGAGATCGTATCTAAGTTCTGATTCAATACTGACATAAGAGGTTGCTAAGAGCAGTGACAGTTTTTATAGTGAGTTTTGCTTGTCAGCCGACGATTTTATTCTATTTCGGTCAACGTGGCATGTACTTGTAGCGGCACGGTGGAAACGCGAAGACGATCGTTTCTAACTTTGGATTCCTTCAGGCGGTATTCACCCCCGACGGGCACGGAGTCCTGTCCGGCAGCAGCGACGGGTCCGTGAAGCTGTGGGCGCTGCGCACCGGCGAGTGCTCCGCCACGCTGAAGCCGCTCGGGGCCGCAGGCGAGGCCGCCGCGGGGGCCGAGCCGCCCGTCAACACTTTACTGCTGACGCCGAAGAATCCGGAGCATTTCGTCGTCTGCAATAGGACTAACACAGGTACACACTTATCGTCGGTTGTAATATGAATTAATGTAACCACAAAAAAGACGAAATTGAGTTAAGTATACCGTTCGACTGCAAATTTTCTGCTCTATCGAACGGTACAAAATTTTGATATCCAGAAAAAATGTCGAATACGCTAACAAAAATTTTGCCTTTTTATATGGTTTCTGTTGGAACCTATGTAAACTACATGTTCTATATCAGAGACTTATTTGTATGACTGGTTGTTTGTATAGCAACGGATTTCGAATGCTTTGACTGTTCCTAACACTTCACTCATCTAAGCCACGGAATAAACACGCTTTTATATAATTCGAGCAGTTTATTTTCTCTAATATGGTAGCAGAGCTTAGGGAAGCAGTCGCTATGTGAAGAAAGCGTCTGCGCGGAGTGTTGTGCGGTTATTCTTTTTATCTTGTTTTTTGTGCACACGAAATTCCAAAATCGTAATGGCGAGTACGTCCAGTTCGGGGGCGGCCATCGTTCCTGCTATTGAAAAATTAAATGGCATGGAGAACTACGGGTCATGTAAGTTCATGGTGAAAATGGTCCTGATCCAAGAAGATTTGTGGGAGTGCGTAGAGAGCAAAGACGGTAAGGTACCTATTTGCGATGATAAAAAGAAGCAACAGAGAGCTCTGGCTCGCATTTGTCTGTGCATAAACCCAGTGGCAATCACGCACGTGCGTAACGCAACTACCGCACGGGAGGCGTGGACGAGTCTTCAAGCTGCGTATGAAGACAGAGGTCTTTGCCGAAGACTAGGGCTAATGCGGCAGTTGTTTGGGATGAAACTGCAAGAGTTACCCAACATGGAATCATATCTTGTGAAGATATGTGATGTCGCACAGCAACTAAACGACATCGAGGCTCCACTAAATGACGAGTTTCTAGCTGTGATAATGTTAAGTGGGCTCACAACTCACTATGACCCACTGATAATGGCGCTAGAAAACTGCAGTGTTAAATTGACGAGCGAACTTGTGAAACAAAAATTAGTACAAGAGTATCAGCGCCGGACCAACGGAACAGACACGAGCAGTGGTTCCGCGATGGTGGCGAAACGACGTGAGGAAAAACCGGTCAAATGTTTCCGCTGCAGAAGGCTGGGCCACATGTCCAAGTTCTGTCCTGAAAACAAGAAGAGAAAGGATCCCGTTGCGCGAGAAATGGCGAACATGCTGAGTGCACTGTCGGTAGACGTGCAGGAAGACTCCTGGTACGTGGACTCGGGTGCATCGCGACATTTCTGCAATCGGAAGGACATCCTCGACGATTTCGTGGTGGACACGAACATGGAGGTGCAGGTGGCGAACGGTGTGAAACTTCGTAGTGCGGGATGTGGCAGTACCAAACTGCATGTTAAAGACGGTATTAAAACTCTGTGCAATGTAGTCAATATTCCGAACTTGTCATGTAATTTGATATCTGTCAGCGCTTTGACGTCAAAAGGTTTTAAAGTTGTTTTTTATGCTGATTTTTGTAATATTTATTTTGGAAGTGTTTTGTTTGCTATTGCAAAATGTAAAAATGGTTTATACGAATTACAAACCATTCCGACAACGCGTAATAGTATACCGAGATCGCCTAAGTCTGCGTCCGCTGACCATGTCGCGGCAAACGTGGGGACTGCTGGGCGTGTTATCTCTCAAGATGTGTGGCATCGGCGTTTATGTCATCTGAATTCGAGGAGCATGAACCTACTGAAATCAGGTATGGCCAATGGAATAGACTTTCAGAACTCAGAGTTTAAACAGTGTATTTCTTGCATTGAAGGGAAAACACCAAAATTACCTTTTCCAAAGAAATCGTTTACTAGGGCGACTGAAGTCTTGGGGTTGGTGCATGCTGACGTTTGCGGGCCTATGCCGCAAACATCGTATGGTGGTTCGCGATATATGCTACTTTTTATAGACGACTTTTCGCGTAAGACTTTTTGTTATTTTATTAAAACGAAAGACGAAGTTTTTGATAAGTTTATTGAATTCAAAGCCCTTGTTGAGAATCAAACAAATAAATCAATTAAAATTCTCAGAAGTGATCGAGGTGGTGAATTTGTAAATAAACGTTTTGACGCATTTCTGAAGCAGCATGGCATATGTCACCAGATGACAGTTCCTCATTGTCCACAGCAAAATTCAGTCGTAGAAAGGGCAAATCGTACGATTGTTGAGGCTGCGAGGTGTATGTTACAGGGAGCTGGCTTGGATCAGAAATACTGGGCAGAAGCAATGTGTACTGCGGTTTACGTGAAGAATAGATCGCCAACCAAGGCCGTGTTGGGTGCAACTCCTGAGGAGAAGTGGTCGGGATCTAAGGTAAACTTACACCATTTACGAATTTTTGGTTGTATTGCTTACTCTGTCGTGGAGGATCGAAAGAAACTGGATCCGAAATGTAAGCCATATATATTTGTTGGCTATTGCGATGATACAAAAGGATATCGGCTCATAAATCCCGTTCATCCTACTAAATGTATAGTTTCGCGTAATGTTGTGTTTGTAGAGGAGAAATTCTATAAAGACCCGGTTCCTGTGGTCAACGAGCCGACTCCGTACATGGTTATTAATAATAAATCTGAAAATGTAGGAGTGCAGACGGCGGAACCCGTTGACGTCGCAGAAGAGCCGGAACTAGCGAGTGAGAACGAGCATGAGAATGCGGACGATACCGAGAACGAAGAGACTAGTACTTCAGATGAAGACTACGCTCCTGGGCAGTCATCTTGGGATTCAGACGAATCAAGAAGACGGAGCGAGTTTGAGGAGTCGTTCTTATCGGCATTCAGTACCGGAGCGAGTTGCGATGCAGAAACGCCAACTACCGTGCGCGAGGCACTCGACGGTCCTGAGTCTGCGCAGTGGAAGGCTGCTATGCAAGATGAGTATCATTCTTTTTTGGAAAATAAATGTCTGGAACTTGTGGACTTACCGAAGGGAAAGAAACCTGTCAAGTGCAAGTGGATATTTAAGAAAAAGAGAGGATTGAATGGTGAGCTCCTGCAGTACAAGGCTCGATTGGTTGCTAAGGGATTTACACAAAAATATGGAGAAGATTACTTCGAGACTTTCTCACCAGTCGTGAGATACTCTACAATAAGACTACTGTTGGCACTGGCGGCAGAATATGACATGGAAGTTGATCATATGGACGTCAAGACGGCGTTTCTAAACGGAGACTTGAAAGAAGTCTTTTATATGCAAATTCCTGAAGGTTTTGGAGTAGAGAGAGGCAAAGGAAAAGCGTTTCGTTTGCTGAAAGCTGTCTACGGATTAAAACAAGCCAGTAGATCATGGAATGAGAAGATAAACGACGTGCTTGTCAAGAAGTTGATGTTCAAGAGATTAGCGTCTGAGCCGTGTGTCTACGTAAGATCAAATAACAACAAAATTGTTATTCTTGGCCTTTATGTTGATGACATTTTAGTATTGAGCAACAGTAAAACTGAGAAAAAGGCTGTCAAAGAAGAGATAATGAAAGAGTTTGTTATGAAGGATCTTGGGCCCGCAAAATGTGTACTGGGAATACACGTCAGTCGTAAAGACGGTAAAATAATTTTGGATCAGTCTGGTTACATCAGCAAAGTTTTGGAAAGGTTTAAGATGACAGAATGTAAACCTGCAAAAACCCCGATGGAAGTTGGTTTGAAACTTGAAAAAGCTAAGAAGACTGGAGACTACGAATACAGGAACTTGATCGGTTGCCTTATGTATATCGCGGTCTGTACGCGTCCTGACATCGCGCATGCTGTGAGTATGTTAAGTCAGTTTAACGATTGCTACTCGGACGCTCATTGGAAGGCTGCGAAGCGCGTGCTTCGGTACTTGAAGGGTACGAAAGATTACAGCATTAAGTATGAGAAGAGTGGGTTAAACGTGACAGGGTCGGCGGACGCAGACTGGGCGGCTAGTGTGGTCGATCGTCGGTCTTACACTGGCTACATGTTTAAATTAGGCAATTCGTTAGTTTCTTGGGAGAGTCGTAAACAACGAACGGTGGCTCTCAGCAGCACGGAGAGCGAATACATGGCGTTATCCGACGCGTGCAAGGAGGCATTGTTCATTAGGGCATTTATGTCGGAATGCTTTAAGTTAGATGTCAAAGTTGTGGTTTACAATGACAATCAATCTGCCATTAAATTGTCTGAAAACCACATGTTTCATGCAAGGACTAAGCATATTGATGTTAGACATCATTTTATTCGCGAAATAGTCGAAAATGGCATATTAGTTGTTAAGTATATGTGTACTGACGATATGCTGGCCGATGCTTTAACAAAGCCTCTATGTTTTGATAAGTATCAGCGTTTTGTTAGAGACTATTTTGCTTAGTGTTTAGTTTGGTTTTTGATATATTGTTATAGTAGTTAAATGTATACTATGAACATATAGTTTAAGGGGTGGTGTTGGAACCTATGTAAACTACATGTTCTATATCAGAGACTTATATGTATGACTGGTTGTTTGTATAGCAACGGATTTCGAATGCTTTGACTGTTCCTAACACTTCACTCATCTAAGCCACGGAATAAACACGCTTTTATATAATTCGAGCAGTTTATTTTCTCTAATAGTTTCTACGTTTTTTATTAACGTATGTAACGGTTTCAAAGAATGATAGACAATATTTTAACGTAAGTACGAATTTTTAAGTACAAAATATGTCCTTCCTAATGTAATCACCATATTTTTATAAATGTCAATGCTGTAAGCGCCATTTGTATTGTATGGCCCATAAGCAATTCGGTTTCAATTTGTGAGTTACACTAAATTACGAAATCCACTTTTGATGATTTTCATTAAATTATTAACGTAACTCCAAATTTTTTGTAAAATATTTAACGTAAGCACCAGCCATTTCCAGAACTACAACTGTGGTCGCAGTTAGTAGCTGCGCGTCAAATAGACCTCTCAAAAATATAACAAACAAGACAAACATCATTTCAATCGGATAATTAACTAAAAAGATACAACATACTTTATAAATGTCAAATTCGTTTTTGGGCCCTCCTGAAAAATCGTCATTTGGTGGTTACATTAATTCAAATTACAACTGACGTTATGTGCACCGTTTCGTTACAGCTACTCCCCCATTCAGGGGCCGCTTTTAAGACCAATGCTACTGACGTTTAAGAACCTAGAGTAGGTATTTCGTTGTCTTCAACAAGCCTAGCTATCACTGGTTTTGTCACTACGTGACCACTTAGAAAGTGTCTAGAGGGCGAGGCCCCCTGTCAACATTGATAATGATACCTACCATAGAATCCGGAGCATTTCGTCGTCTGCAACAGGACTAACACTGGTAAAGTCACCGGCAATAGTATTTTGAGCTATGAGGGCCGCAAAAATATGTGAATATGTGTCAGTAAATATAAGATCGTTACAAAAGCTCGGGGCGGGCTCCCTATTAAAACTCTGCTGTAGTATTCTTCATGATAACGATTTACTGAGTAAACGTTAACTCTTTGAATACAAGTTTGATGAAATCGAGCCTTATAGTCATGAATGAGCTAATCTGATGAAATATTAAGGAATTTAATAGAATCTTAAAGGTATTCCTATATTTCAGTGGTGATAATGAACACAGCGGGCCAAACTGTCCGTTCGTTCTCCTCCGGGCGTCGCGAGCGCGAAGGCGGGTCATTGACCTGCGCGGCTTTGTCCGCGCGAGGCCGTCTCGTATACTGCGCCGGCGAGGATCTCGTACTGTACGCCTTCTGCGCGAATACTGGCAAGCTGGAGCGGACCATCAACGTGAGTACTGCAGTGATAACACAGCGTTCCTTCTCCGGGCTGCGGGTCATTGACCTGCGCGGCTTTGTCGCGAGGCCGCCTCGTATACTGCGCCGGTGAGGATCTCGTGCTGTACGCCTTCTGCGCGAATACTGGCAAGCTGGAGCGGAAGATCAACGTGAGTTCTGCAGTGATAACACAGCGTTCCTTCTCCGGGCTGCGGGTCATTGACCTGCGCGGCTTTGTCCGCGCGAGGCCGCCTCGTATACTGCGCCGGTGAGGATCTCGTGCTGTACGCCTTCTGCGCGAATACTGGCAAGCTGGAGCGGACCATCAACGTGAGTACTGCACTTATTTTGGGGAGACCAGTTAACACTTTCGCAACCAGGCAGAATTTCGAACAATACCCCAGAAACCGACAGTATCCGCTGGCGGGCAAGGACGTGAAATTCGATGCCACACGCCGCGAACCAGCTAGGCGGGCACGCGTCTGACGCTCAGGGTTGGGTCAAATGAATTTCGTATACGGAATAGAGATACGATTAGCTTTTCTTAAGTAGAGTAACGAAGTGTACAACAGAGAAGTATCTTTTATATAAATATTTCATGAATGCGAAAGAGACACAATCAATGAAACACGTACGCAACAATTTTTGAGCAAATCCATCCGCGTTATTATCGGTCTTGAAAATAGATTACGATGTACCAAAAGAAAGTAATTAGATTTCCTAACTTTTCTGTTAGTAGCAGCCCTGAGGTAGCGAAGATGCAATGCTTGCCCGCCTGGCAGCAGCTTTCTAGACTTGAGACCGCGAATGTATGTAGCGTTCACGCCTAAGCAGAGTATCTAATGTAACCCATCTCGTTGACGAATGACATGCCCTCGGAACTCTTTCAGCAGTTTTGACGAGGCGCAGGTCAATGACCCTCGCGCGAGTCATTGACCTGCGCCGTGCTGGCGGCTACTAAGCGAATACTGGCAAGCTGGAGCGGACCATCAACGTGAGTACTGCAGTTGTTTTGGGGAGACCCTTAGTCTACTTAACCGATTCGTTGAGTGTTCCATTTTTAAAATCTTTTATCTATGGCGGCTAACAATTTTTTCATGAAACGCCAAGCGTGCCTTACGCCATAGAATATGATGACACGCCTATCGTGTCATACGCCATTCGTTAAAAACATTCATGACACGCCTGGCGTGTCATCCGCACTGAAACGGTTAAGCAGCTTTCTAGACTTGAGACCCCGAATGTATGTAGCGTTCACGCCTAAGCAGAGTATCTGATGTAACCCATCTCGTTGACGAATGACATGCCCTCGGAACTCTTTCAACGTGAGTGCTGTAGGCCAGTGCGTAGCCAAATTGCCAATCGCTACCGCTCAATAGCGTTTCTTAGTTTTCTCTCTCTGTAATTAGTGCGACAAATACAGTTAGTTGCCTTTCGTTAACAATTGAGCGTTAGCGATTGGCATCTTGAGTATGCACCCTAGTGCTGTACCATATGCCAAGATGGAAAGTGGATTGGACCAGTAACGTGAGTGGCTATCACGAAGCAGACGGAAGGAACTTTTGATTTATCTTTGCTGGGAAAATAAGTCACAGAACGTTTGCTAAATGGTATCTTTTGTGTAATTCGTGCTGATATCCTGACTTATTTGTGAAAACCTAGATTACAAAGCTTTATTTTGTACAGGAAGTGTTTAATTTCCTAAAACATATATTTCGCCAGGTCCACGAGAAGGCGGTGATCGGCATGACGCACCACCCGCACCAGAACCTGCTGGCCACCTACAGCGAGGACGGCCTGCTGAAGCTATGGAAGCCCTGAACGCCCTGCCTCATAGCATACCAGAGCTCATACATAAATCATGCGAGGTTTTTTTGGCTACTTTTTGACCATAGGGTGATGTTTGGTGAGTTTCTTGGCTTCCCCCGGCAGTCTCACGTGTATTTTTCTCATTCAACTTTTCACGTTCGCTAGCCAAAACTCACAATATTTCTTAGTTTGTTCATCGTAGAAAAATACACGTGAGGTCTCCATGTACCCCCCCTCCCCTAACGTGATCTTTCGTGATGTTTTCTTGGACCTCTCCCCCCCTATAGGACCTCGCGTGATTTATGCACAAGCTCCCATTATGCAGAGTGTTCGTGAGTATACCGACAGACTTGAAAGGTGTATTCCTGACCACATTTTGAGGCTATAATGTCATATGAACTTTTCTGGATTCGGCTTAGTTAACAGATAATGACATGTTTTTCAATTCTATTTTCATCATATCTCTGAAAAATCCCTGCACGATTAAAATTCTTACATTAATAGTTTTCATCTCGACATATTCACTGATTAAAGTTAAAGAAAATGAGAAAAAAGGTTCAGAAAAATGTTAAAAAAACAATTAAAAACCCTGAAAAAAAAATATTTCCCTACAATTTATTACTAGTCATGTGGAAAAAAAATCAAAATATCACAAAAAAAATTTTTTTGTTTGTAAATGATGTCACATTTTTTTTTACTTCTTTTGTCATCTTAAATGCATTGGTAAAGTCTATCGGTATACTCACGAACACCCTGTATACTTATGCGTTCTTTCCAAACTTGTACATTACGGTGGATCGAAATTTTCATTTCTAGACGCAAAATATTCTTTAAACGCTGCTGAATCAATGAGGGTTTTTATCAAAAACCCTTTTTCCGCCGCTATGGGGCGGTGAGATGGCAGCACTATCGATTATATTTTATATTTTCAAGATAACTTCAAGGTTCATTTAAAAACTTTTTTGTTATAACGTTAAGTAAGAGATAAAATTATTTATATACTGGCGATAAACAAAAATATTTTTATCAAAAATGCAACCTTTGTTCATACCAAATAATGGATTTTATCTATTATTTAACGTTGGTACGGGTACGGGTAGATTTGTTAAAGTAATACAAATGAAAAAAAGAAATCCGGAGCCTTTTTTAAATGGTTTTTAACAATTATTATCGTAATATTTTTCAGTTGTATTTGCTGCGAACTATTGATTACAAAGCAGCATTATAAGAAATTTAAATATGAAACAGATCCACCATATTGATGACTAACTAATGTAACAAGATAGCCATTATTTGTTAATTATACTCTGACCTACCTGGGTTGCGTTACAATTTACAATTTTGCTGTTGGCCTCTCTTTCTAGCCAATATGGGCGTGGGTTAGAGAGGCAAACAGCGAAATTGGAAAATGTAACTTTTTAGTACAGATGGTGCGCTTTTTACGCGCTAGTGCGAGCAGTGGCTCATTTTACGTCAGGTTCAAAACTTCGGAGGGCCATCTGCACTAAAAAACGTCGTACGAGACACGTGCAAAAAGAAATTCGTAACTAGTGTTGATTTAAAACACTCCCTGTCGGTCGTGTTTTAAATACATCGCCACTCGTTCGGAATTTTATGTTTTTCGCACTTGTGTCGTAATGTACTATTATGAAACGCGACCCTGCTTGTCAGTAGATAAGGGCGGGACATTTCAATGTATGTACGATGAAACGTACATAGATTTTTGTATGTGGGAAATAATCACGCGAATTCGAGGCATTAACTCCCTTAGCCCATTCACATCAGCAATAATTAAATGGCCCATGTGTCCAAATTATTCTAAACACCTACTTTAGTGTAGGAGTAAAATGTGTGTTTAATTTTGATCACGTCGCCCGCTACTTGATTTCTGCTGTATTAGTGGAAGTTTATGAGCATTTTCACTTTTAGGGACACGCAATTAGCGTGAAATTAATAAACATTAATTTATTGTCAGGTTTATACACACAAGCACTAAATTGCAATAAAACTCGGCTTAGGTGTTCATTTGATAAGCTATAAGCGATATTATAATATGAAAACGCCGACCAAGCTCAAATTCCTAAAGATATCGTACTTAATTGTCGTTACGAACCTGACTGCATATAAGGTTTTTTAATATCACACTGATTGGGTGTCCTTAAAAGTGAAAATGTCCTTATATTCAGAGGAAAAAAATTGACCAAAAAGTTTGACATGAATTCTTGAAGTCGACGTAATTAAGAAATTAGGTTTAAGTTTCAACTAAGCCAATAAATTTAGTATAATGACAAGTTTCGTATGTATTTTATTTCCCCTGCTTCTCTTTAAAGGTTCGGCAACGAGCATGTGACAATTAAATACAAAATAAGCTGAAGGGTCCACGGAAAGAACATGTTTAGTCCTTCTAAAAGTCAGGGCAAATTTGCACCATAATCTATTTTATCTACAGGAATATCATAATTTCCCTGTTATGTATTCAGAAGCGGTAATGTAATGACCTATATTAAGAGACCGGTGTCTGTGGCTGTATCATAATGTTAACATTAAAGTACAGGCAGAGTACAGTGCATCATAATGTTGACATTAAAGTATCGTCGTCATGATATTAATTTTAACATTATGAAGTCAACTTCTTTTTGTTGTTTTTTTTTTCAATAAATATTTATTGTAGGAATATCCTTACTCAAATTGAGTGATTTCAACTGATTTGAATTTTTATATTTAGAGGTATTTACTTAGTGGATATCAATGAAAATAAAGGTAAATTGTCATTCTAAACTAATGATATGGATGTAGATAAAGTTATGTATGTGACTGTACATAATTAGGCATTAAACACTCGTGTGATCTTATTATGAAACTCGCCTACGGCTCGTTTCATAAAACCACACTCATGTTTAATGCCTCTTATTATGCGCCAGCCACATAAATAACTATTAAGTAAGGTTGATTCCTTCTGAAATTTGAATTGGCTAGATATGTTATTTCCGTGGACCCTTCAGCTACGGTAACTTGGGCTTACCATGTATGCCCAGGGGGCGTATCGTGGTAGCCCCCCTGTATGGTATTTTGCCACATATAGGTTAAAAATAAATTATCATGATGTTTGAAAGGTTAACAATAGTTTTAATATCTTAAAATTATAATTAACGAATGAACTAGTCAGATTTACAAAGTGATTATTCTTAAAACTAATATGGAAGAGACTTTGTCTCGTACACACTTGTACAGTTTACCATCAGTCATCATTGTAGTGATACAAAAAGTATGTTTTAAAACTTTTTAGCCCTTTGGACCCCAATGCGTCCAATGACTCGCACCGCATGATCGGCACCGCAGGTTCAAAGTCGAAAAACTATAATAAATGTAATAATATATGTATAAGTCACGGTCCAGTGTATATATAGATAGACCTACACGCACGTCCGCAAAGTTCAAATTCAGGTTTAACACGTCAAGGTCAAGGTGCATTCAGACCAAGCGAACATTCGCTCTTCTAACCTCCCACTCTACGAAATTCGATCGTTACACAAAACGTGATTGGTTGATTGCGTAGAGCGGGGGATAGAACAGCGAATGCTCTTTTGGTCTGATTGCACCTTTAGTTACGCTACGTTTGAGAGGCGGCTTGTGTACTTGACGTGGACTCGAAAGGGTTCAAATCAGCTGGGGCACAAAGTGAATACTTTATCTACATTATATGATAAAGCTGGACTGTCTTATTATAAAGGTAAGTGATAAAGCACAAAAAGTAAGTACCTCACTTTGATTGAACATAATGGTTCAAAAAATCATACTAAAAGAAGTTGTTCAAGAACTATGTCCAGTATTTTGGACTTTGATTAAAAAAACCTTTATTTCAGTCAGGTTTGTAACAACAATTAAACCTCAAATTTTAATAAAAACTTGGCTTTGGTGTTAATTTTATATATTATATTAAAATATAAAAACGCCGAGATCAAATGCCTAAACATATGGCACTTAATTGTTGTTACATACACGATTGGAATTAAGGTTTTTTAATTTTACGCTAATTGGTAATTAATGGTACCTAATAAATGTATCTAAAAGTAAAAATGCCCATAACCTAATAATATGCCTAATCACATGCCAATTATCACATTACAACTTCTCTGTATTTTCATTAACAATAGACTTATTCTTAAAATCTGCTAGTCTCTTCTTATGAATACCCTGTATTATATTATCAGGGAGACCAATTGTAATCCATTTTACCAAGTCTGGCAAATTGTTCTCACATGCAAACTCGACAACATCATCAAAGTTCTCTGGAGTGAGTATATCTAGAAGTTTGGTAATGCACTCTCTTTTGAGAGCATTGACCATGTAGCACTGCGCAATGAGAAGCAGCTGTTGTAGATCCTGCAGTTCCGAGGGAAGTCTTCTTAAGTACATGAAGTCCTTTAAGTGCTGAAGGGTTTGCAATGTGACACCTTTTAGAGAAATAATTCCTTCTGCTGTTTCCTTCCATTCACCTTTCAACATATTTTGAAACACTTCACTGTGCGCACCCAGCATTGCTCGGTGGACAGCCACAGATCCATCCGCTGCCATCAAGTTAAAGTCTGTGAATGTTGTGTCTTCAGAAAGCTTTTTGTATAAAGGTAACGGTTTTGGAGTTATAAAGCCCATGCTTATATCTATCTCTATGATGTGCAGGAAATGGTGGAGAACCTTTATTGGGCAGTTCACGGCTATCTTATTTGTATTTACGTCTATGCACCCCATGTTTATATATTCTAACCAATCATCAGGGCACTGGCACTGTTTCACAAAGTCTCCACTAGTTATCTTTACATTGACGCCGGAATCTTTTGTATTTTCATGTTTCCTGAATGAAATACCATATTGCAGTCTACAATTATTTCTTACGTCTATTGTGAATCGGAAGGAGAATTCTGCTAAGCCTGCCAGGTTCACGGGACCGATTTGTTGTGATTCCCCGCACTCCATCGTAGTAACTGCAAATATTGCCTTGAAGTTTATTCGACCACGCCGCTGTATGTGAACCTTCCTGCAGGGCAAGATACAAAATCATCGTATTATGAATATCAATGCTGATATCATTACTTTCATTAGTCCTGCATAAAACCCTGTCAAAACAATTAATTAAGACTGCCGCTCCCACAGTCAAACTGTTGTAACAGTTTTGTGGGACGATATTGTATTTTTTTAAATTAAAATTGTGTCAAGTAATTCAATAAATAAATAAATAATATCATTAAGTATTAGAGACGACACCTAATATGCCGTCGTGTTGAATTTAAACTTCCGATCAAAATTGCTTAAACTTAAAATAGGTGTACCTGTACTTACACTCTTTGAAACATGTTTAATGTTTGTATTAACTATTGTTAAGTTTACAGGCAGGATTTCAACTTCACATGTAAAGCTTCTGCAAATCTATAAATGTAAATTCTTCTTATGCTACACTTTTCAATAAGAAATTAAGTAAGAATGATAAGAAACCGAAAATTACGAAAAAGCGGCGGGAATCGTAAAACGAAATTAATAAAAAATGTCAAATGTCAAAACATTTTTTTTTTATAATTAAGGTCTGGATACTAGTCCTTTAAGCCATGTTAAAACTAAACAAAATATCAACACAGACTATAATATAGTAGGACTAGTAATTCATATTATGAACACTGTCGTCAAGTTATCCTTAGAATGGATAGGGTAAAATTACTCGATTAAATGATTAAAATTTGAAAGAAATGTATTGTTATTTTTGTTTTTACCTCTAAAAAATAGTTACTTGTCAATCTTGTCATACAAAATCTATGAATGTAGTTTTACTCGCTATTAAAAATAAGATTGTCTCTTCTACCAATACAGTCTATCAACAATTTACAAAGTAGTTTCCCTTCACGGGACCACATAGTCTTGGGGCACCCGGTATAGTGAATATGGCTTGACGCATAGGTAAACTATTAAAAAATCTCCATGGACTTTCAAAAAATCAAAACCACAATCTAAAAATACAGGTACGATATGTATTATAAAAATCGATACTGATGACGGTGCTACAACTGACGTCACAGAAATATGTAATTACTTTAATCAGTTTTTTGCAAATGTAGGACCTACACTAGCGAATAAAATTCCCGCACATTATCACAATATCTCAGATAATATTACATTGCGCAATACATCTTTTTACCTGAATGATTTCCAACCTACAACGATAGACGAGGTCAGCAAAATAATAGATAAATTAAACTCTAATACAAGCACCGGGCTTGATGGAATTACATGTAAAGCTATAAAATCAGTCAAAAATCAAATTTTAGTACCTCTGACCGAATCCATTAATATTTAGTAAGAGGTATTTTCCCTGATTCCCTTAAAACTGCCAAAGTTAGCCCAATTTTTAAATCTGGTAGTAAATCTGACCCCAGTAATTACCGTCCGGTCTCAGTACTTCCCGTTATTTCAAAGGTCATAGAAAAAGTGATATACACCCGACTAGAACACTACTTGAAATCTATTAACTTTTTATCCTCCAAACAATACGGCTTTCGCCCAAAATCAAACACACTCTCTGCGTGTATAGACCTAGTAACTAATCTAAAAAATAAAATTGATGGCAAGGAATTGGCCTTAGGGGTATTCATCGATTTAAGGAAGGCCTTTGATACTATTAGCCATAAATTACTTCTCAAGAAATTGCAAGCCGTGGGAATAAAGGGAACTGCTGTCAAAATGATCGAATCGTATCTTACAAACCGATATCAAATTGTAAAAATTGGCGACAGTCAAAGCGTATCTGAAGCAATAACTTACGGTGTACCTCAAGGCTCTATCCTTGGGCCCTTATTATTTATAACATACATAAATGATATATGTGATCTAAATCTGAATGGTAGTATCTCTTTATATGCAGATGACACAAGTCTCTTTTACTTTGGTCGCGAAATAACAGACGTAATAAATCAGGCTCAAATTGACCTAAATACTTTGAATGAATGGTTTAGAAGAAATTTACTGACTATAAATATATCTAAGACGAACTACATTGTTTTTAGTGCCAAGAATAAAAAAATTGTTGATCATAAGCCTCTGACTATAGACAATAACCCTATAACAAAAGTAGAATCTGAAAAATACCTAGGCTTAATATTGGACAGTCGCTTGTCTTGGAAGCCACATATTGAAAAGCTTCACTCGAAGCTATCGTCGCTAACGGCTATGTTAAGGGGCTCAGTCAGATGTTTTCCGAAACCGGTTCGATACATTATCTACAACTCACTAGTAAAACCTCACATAGAGTACTTAATCGAATTATGGGGATGTGCCGCCAACGTTAATATAGCTCCGTTACAAAGAGCTCAAAACAAAGTAATAAAACTTTTGTTTCATTATAACCATCTTACCGAAACTAAAAAAGTTTATAACGAAACGCAACTTATGACCCTGTCTCAATTGTACAATTATAACACTTGCATATTGGTACGAAAAATTCTGGATAAAAAAATTCACACCCAAATCTCATTTACTATAAAATCACAGATCGCAAAACGTTTAACAAGACGTCCTAATAATATATGTCTTCGTCCTCCACGTACAAAATTTTATGGAAGGAAAAACTTAATGTTCGAGGGGGCTCAATTATACAACAAATTACCTCACCAACTAAAAGACACCAAATCCTTTGTTTTGTACAAAAAGAACCTTAAAAAACACACGCTTGCAAATTACACAGTATAAGAATCAAATCTAAATCTAATCTTAGGTTACGCGCTAGCCAAAAAACAAACTAAGAATAATAATATAAGAATTACTTAGTGTGTGTAGAAATTAATTTGTAAAGACAAATAAAATGCATATTAGATAAAATTCAATAAGTACCTACCTAAAATTACAGTAATAAGTCTAACAATCGGAATTGCATTGCTATTATAGTCGCTATCAACATAGCGATCGATACTCGATACGTAATAACGGCTTGACTAGGTCCGAGTTGCTATGAGTATTATACGGTAAAATCTTAAATGTTTGTTTTATACCCACTTTATTATGGATACTACATTGTCAACCAATATTGCTAGATATAGTAAATTCCTAGATTAAAAATTATGTCTGCCTAGTATAATTATGTACCTACACTTTCCGATCTTTGTATCGATCATACCTAAAATTTGTTAAATTAGATTTTATTAAGAGATTAAATTAAGGCATGTTATGTATTTCTCTAGATAAGTGAATTGTATTCTTTTAGAGAAATAAATTCTTAAACCATAAACCATAACCATATTTTTTTTTACTAAGGACTTTAAAAATAAATAAAAAATAAAAAAAACAATCTGAGAAAAAATGGAAAACAGGAAACTGCATGCTGCAGTGCTCTTACTCTTTGGTGGCTACACTGGCTACCCACAGAACTTTTACAAGGTCCTACTCTATTTTCCCATCCGTGTACAAATACAAAAGTGGGAATCAGCATTTTGTAGTCGGGTCAGCCGCTTCACCCTTGATAGTTGAAACAAAATCTATCAACAATAGAACAATGAAAATGTTAAGTAGCTTTCATACTTAGTTCAATTAATTAGTATTACAAGTAGTACAGTCGGCATCAGATTGGGGTAACGGCCCCAGTGGCCAGCCAGGAACCAGTAGTCGGCCTTTTCAGTCGTTTTTTGATCGGGAATTGGACCATTATTCGAATAAACAAATCGCGGGTACTCAAATAAAAACTCTGATTCCCAATTTGTTGATACGTAGCGCGACAAGTGCAGTGAGGGATCGGGGGAAGCAATAAATTCGTTCTTACAAGTGGTGTTCGTCGACGAGAGCGGTAGTGTCATGTCCGCCATATTTTTGACTGCACGTGGTGTTGACTTAAAAGGGAAGAAAACTATATATTGATGTTAAAAGTTATTGATTTCTGTAAATGTTTCGTTTATTTATTAGTTTATCTATTCGATTACTCCGTATTTATGTGGAAATATCATGATCTAACTAATAAATTGAGGGGGCTGACTACTGGATACCTATTTTTCAACAAAGTATCTAGTGCTCAGCCACCGGGGGCTGACCTTTGGGTTCTTCATTTAATATTTTATTTGTTATTTTTATATACTGTTACGACCGTTAAATTTAAATTTTCAAATTTAGTTAGGCATGCCCTATTCAATTTGATATAAAAACCAGTAGTCGGCCCCATTTGATTTTATTTTTTATCACGGCTGACCACTGGATTTCGCGGATCTAGTACTCAGCCACCGGTATAATATCAAGGAATATATCGATCATTATTTACTTATAATGATATTATCTTTCAACCTAGTACATTTAGGTATATATTTTATGTAACTACGTATAGGTACGTTTAGGTGCAAGAAAACGGAATACTTAAGATAAAAAAAATCTAGCGCCCATAGAGTCATGAATTGAATAGGTGCTACATCATCTAAAGACTAGATGATGTAGCACCTATTCAATTCAAGGATTCAAAAAGAAAAAAGAAGAAGATAAAAAGAAGAAAAAAAACTGTTGTCTTAGGAAAAAACAGAAATATCTTTCAACCCAACGACGCTACAAAGAAACTGTAACCAAACAAAACACTAAACACAAAACAAAACAAACCCAGAATGACGCCAGTAAAATCAATGAAAAGGGCACAGGAAAATAGAAAATAGAATTTTCAATTGATTCATCAGGTTTGACAGAAAATGATGCAGTTTTAACGGATATAACCCGATCAAAAACAGATAAAAGAATGTGTGATAAGAGCTGAAAAGTTACGATTCTTTCTAAATGTAATGAACCTGTTTAAATCCCCAGCAAGGAGAATGTCATAGTCATAGTCACAGTATTTTTTTTCATTAAACAAAATACATTGCGTTTATTTCGATGCTAGCAGCCTCCTCAAGTACAAACATAGATACTGTGTCCAAAAAATTACTTTACTCCCACCAGCTTTGAGGACTAATAATATAAAAAAACACTAAATTATCGAATAATAATGGACCTGTTACATACGACCGGCTATACAAATAAACATTAGATCTATGTAGGTTTGGCTGATATTTTTATATTTATTATAATTAATACTAATAGAAATAAAGGAGATAATATATATACTGTGAGCTTGAAAAATATTTTTTGTTACGTATGTTACACTTAATGTATTAAGATCATAGTTTCAGTGTGGTATTATATGTATACAAAACGTTCTATGACATCAGTACTGCCTTAGAGTGTAAATGTAAGTGTGAATAATATCATTTAAACAAACAGTAAACTTATCACGGCAGCACTGATGGTGATGTTAAACTGATTTAGGTAGTTAACAGCCATCTTGGCAGATGCATGCGATAAATCGTAACACAACTTGTTGTCTCAACAATATTGGCGGGAAGCCGCGAGTAGCTGGCTGATTAAAAAAAACTAATGTTAGAGATTTTCGTTTGTTAATTTGATAAAGACGATTTATAAATAAAAATTAATATTTAAAATGGAAATAATACAGATATGTTAATAATATTGTACTAGATTTAAGTATTTTAGATAATAAATGTAAGTATTGTATAAATACACGAGTTTGAATGGAATTAGCGACAACACGTATGACCAACGGGTTTCATGCCGTAAGTCTTCGATTTAAAAGAATTAAGTATAAGGAATAAGAATTATATTTAATATCTTTGATTTTCATATAGATATTGCTCATGATGATAGTAATATGCGAAGGCTGTGTACTGGGCACGAAAAGGCTGATTACTGGATTTTGGCGGCTGAGTACTGGGAAAAAGTGCCATTTTTTTTTTTAAACTAAATTATCGGTACTTTAAGGATTCATGTTATGTTTTTTCTTATTTCGTTTTAAAACTATAATAAACAGTTGATGTAACGATGTGATCCCTTCATTTATCCGACTTATCCTGAATAAATACCGACGGTTCACATTTT
This sequence comes from Thaumatotibia leucotreta, assembly GCA_025490895.1. Taxonomy (NCBI): domain Eukaryota; kingdom Metazoa; phylum Arthropoda; class Insecta; order Lepidoptera; family Tortricidae; genus Thaumatotibia; species Thaumatotibia leucotreta. The sequence continues at coordinate 1,098 of JALPQI010007034.1, read as the reverse complement.
AAAAAGGCGTTATAAGGCTGACTACTGGTGCTTTTACCCTATATCGTAGCGTCTGGAGTGTTCAGATATTTTTGAGCGCTTCGGACGTTACGATATATTTTATGGCGATTGTACCGCTTGTAGTTGCCGATTGTAGTCGTAGGTAATAGTAATGTATGCAGCAAAACGGGTCATAATTAACATCAGTTACGGCCTACCCTACTAGGTACCGGGAACTTCAAAAACCGTAAATTTCGAGGATTAGTCTCTGTCACACCAACGAAGGCGTCATTAGAGTGACAGAGACAAATTCTCGAAGTTTGCGTATTTCGAATTTCGCGGTAGGACCGCCGTTCCCAATAGGCAATAACACTTCACATTCCCAATAAACTCTAGATGTAGAGGTACAGTCATGTCTAATAATATGTATACATTTCGGAACGTATGTCAAAGGCATGAGGATCAAAATCGTATACATATTATTAGAGCCGACCGTACGTATGTTCAAATATTTTTGAACACGTCGGTTGCTCCTCTGACTTTGAAGTGTGTTCAATTATTTATCACTCCCAACTACCTATCGCGTTAACAGAATGCTTAGCCAAGTTGCCAATCGCTAACGCTTAGTAGCGTATCGTAGTTTTCCCTCTCTGTCACTCTTTCATATTAGTGCGACAAATACAGTTAGCTGCCTCTCGTTTACGATTGACGATTAAGAGTTAGCGATTGGCAACTTGTCTAAGCACCCAGGAATCCCACAAAATACAAACTTACTCGTGCACCCGGAAAAACTCGTCATCAAGACTCTCATACAAATTCCTGCACTCCATACGACCGGAGCGCCTCATCGACCGCACGGATAAATTTGTCACATTCTTGCATTTCCTGCATTCCTAGTTACAACTGCCAGTACAGTTATGAACATAAGTGTCTAGTTTTGCCTTAACGCAATGGAATAAAGTTCAATTCTAAACAATAGTGATGACTTTTGCTCCTGACTGTACGTGTACATGCACCTGCAATGCAATTAATTGATACTGAGTGGGGATCATTTATTTGAATTTGCTTTGTGATAGTATAGTTGTCATCAGATAGGTATATCGGAGTTGCCACGGTGCT